>CAUYSK010013885.1:0-148188 GCA_963575035.1 Avahi laniger | reverse complement strand
TTTCACTTTCTTCTAAAATCTGTCTTTCTAAGATTATACTTTCAGGGATCATTTCTATAGTTCGTTACCAGAGAAGTTTCTCTGAACGTGTAGAGCAAAAAAATAATAACAATAAAAATTATTATTAGAGACGCTCTGGCTGGCAGTTTTTCTCATCCGCCATCTTGCTCCCAGCCTTCTAAATTATTTTTGAATTTTTACGTTGGTGTACGTGTGCATGCATGTGGCTCCACTTGTACATAGCTGTGCATTTTTATTTACTTTTGGTCAGCTATCTTCTAGATATATATTTTGAAGCTTGGCTTTCAGTGGAAGGTAGGGAGAGATGACATTTTAAGAGCAGTAGCACTGTGTGATGAACTTGGATTTAGATGATGTCTTTTGATTAGATAATGAGGTCGGGGACCTACCAGTGGAGTCTTGACTTAGGAGTGACATGATTGTGTCACTCTGGAGGTAGAGTGTGGGGAAATCATTTGCTTTTTCTCTGAGTTTCATTTTTTTTGCTATCAATTGGAGAATGAGAAGATTGATGTGAATGAGGTGATTTCTAAAGTCCCATTCCACTACACAGTTCCATTATTTTATGTGGTTCTGCTTTCTAAAGTTATTTTCCTTTTAAAAAAGTGAGAATGTAGACTGTCTGCATCCATACAGCTTACCTATGAGACTAACAACTAAGGATACCTTTATCAGTGTGACTTTATTTTTTGTTTCAGGAAATTCTTGCCCAGGAAGATAAGGTTGTACACCAGTAAATGTCTTGTTTTCTACAATAACTTACCAAAAATCAGTTTATACAGATAATAGACTGCTTACACAGTTCTCTTTTTCAAGACAATAGCGGCTTATTTGGGCAAGCAGCCTCCTTCTCGGGACAATAAGTTATTCTAATAGGCAAACTGCTTGCTTATTAAGCAGCGGTTTTCTTTTTAAGACTCACATCAAGATCCTCACCTCTCTCTGTCAATCCTAAACTGTATCATGAATTTTTCCAGACTCTGTTATACAGATATACATTGTTAAGCCCACTTAAACTACTCAAAGTTAGACCAAAAACCATATAAATATTTGTCCCAGACTTTCATCCCTTTTAAAATCTACTAAGACTCTGTCCAGACGGTTTTACCATTTATTGTAGTAGGTAATAAACCCAACTTTAGTTGGTTATAAAATTATATAGGTGGTCTCATGGGAAGGTGGCAGTCAAAATTATTACTGTTTCTATTTTGCAGATAAGTTATTTGAAGTTGAAAGATTAATGATTTGCTCATGAGAGCACAAATGATCAGGACAAGCTTGTACAAACCTTGGGTGTCCTAATTCTTATCTCACAGCTTTTTGGGGTATTTAAGAGCATTATGAACAAAATCCCTTCATTATTTTAGTAGTTCCATAGAAAAATCCTGGCTTAAATGGAATATGTGAGATAATTGATTTTAAACTGAGGTAAAAAAATAATATACTCTGTTGAGGTGCTAAAATTTACACCAGTTCTGTTAGCCCACAACAAATCACCCAGTTGATATTTTGACTATTGCCTGTATAGCATCATTCTAGGTCCTTTATAAATATGATCTCATTTAATCCTCATAAATGACAATAAGGTATATCCTATAATTGTCCTGATTTTATTGTTGGAAAACTAAGAATTAGAGAGATTCAGTGTCACAGGAAATAAAGGACAAACCCAAAATTTCTAACCAAGCCATCTAGGCCCTGAATTTGTGCTCTTAACCACTATTCTATGTTACCTTGTCTAATTGTAGAGAATATAAAATTTTCATTGAAAATTTCCAAATCTTAAAATTCTGTTTCCTCTCCCTTTATTTTTTATAGAAAGGTATAGGAGTGAGAGGAAAACAGAATTTCCCTTTCCCCTGAAAGTTTGCTGAAAGTTCAACTCATAATTAAAGCAGATTAACAAAAGAAAGGTTTATTTACCATGCACATGGGGAGAATCATAGAGTGATTACCCAATATCCCAATGAAGTTCAGATATTTTTATACCTGCCCTTTTGGAGGGGAAGGGGAAATGAGGAGTATAGGTAATTCTGTTTAGGGACAATAAATGGTTGTTAGGGAAGATATAAGGATGGGAGAAACAGATTGACTTGTAAATGATTCTCTTGTAAATTAAATGAACCTGAGAGAAAGATGCTATATTTAAATTTTGGGGGCCTGGTCTGGCTGCATTCTTGAACTTTTTTCCTGGGATATATTGAGATAACAGGGAGAGAAAGGGAAGTCAATTGTTCTTTTGATATTTTGATCAGTCAATTCAGTTTGTGCAGATAGAGGGAAACCCCTACCAATGCATTTTTATCTTGAATGGCCTTTAACTTAAAATATTCTTTATATTAAGAAGTCATATTTTGGGGTGAAATTAATTTCCTGAGCTCCTTCAAAGATTACTTCCATTCCATGAGAGTTTTATATTTAGTCAATCCAGAATCTCAAAGATAATACTTAATCCAAAAATAGTATCTATGTAGATGCCAAAAATTCCACTTTTAATTTTTCCTTAATGTTGTGTCTCTCTAATATTTTGATATGAATACATTTATCAGATAAACTTGTTCCATGTAATGAGGCAAATGGGAAGTATTTATAAGGAAGTAAACTCAAAAAAAAAAGAAAATGGTGTGGACGGAAAAATCCAAACTCTGAAATATTCGAAAGAGGTTTATTCTGAGCCAAATTTGAGGACCATGGCCCGGAGCCACTCTCAAGAAGCCTTGAGCAAGTGGACTCGCTGTGGTTAGGTTACAGTTTGGTTTTATACATTTTAGAGAGACAGGGGTTACAGGTAAAGTCATAAATCAAAACATGGGAGGCGTACATTGGTTTGTCCCAAAAAGGCGGGACATCTCGGAGCGGGGGGGCTTACAAACCATAGGTGGATTTAGGGATTCTTTAGTTGATCATTGGCTGAAAGAGTTAGGTTTTGCCCAGAAGACCAAGAATCAGCTGAAAGGAATGTTTAAGGGTCTTTTATCTATCACATGATGCTATACCAGAATCAGGTTGGGAAACAAAACAACATCATAAAAACCTGTTTACTGAGGCTCTGTCATTCATAGGCATGACTCATCTGGTCTCCTTTGGAAGGAATTTTGAGCAAAAGAAAAAGATCGGAGTTTAGTCCTCAGTTTTGATAGTCCATTTTCTTGTTTCAGTTTGTGGCTTACTCGTTGTAAGATGAGGTAAGTAGCTTTGCAGGTCAACTACCGGAGCAAGCACTGATCAGGTTTAAGTGTAGAAGGATCACTGGGTCGTTGAGACTGCTGTTTGTTTTCACTGTTTACATTGTTCAGCTGAATGTCTTTTTGACCCAGTTGGCATGACTGAGCTCAGGACTAGTGAAAAAGCTATTGTCAAAACAAGGGTTACGTGGCCACATAGATCGTCTTTAAAAAAAATCTTGTAAGACTGTCTAGAGGCTCTCAGTGTCCCTCATAAAAACAGTGAAAAATGGAGTGCCATACCAACACTTAACCTGGAACTGCAAATAAAGAAGACCTCACCTCTTTTTCCTCCCTTGAAACTTAGCTCTGTCCCCATCTTGGAGGGTCTAGAGGTGGCCTGGCTGATTGGTCAGCGAGGGCTTTTAACCACGGGAAAACGACACTGTTGGAAAAGATATTTTTTAAGGTGGATTGCTTGTTAAAATGAGAAGTAGCACTGTTTTTTCCTCCTAACAGATTGCTATTTGTATTTTTTGTAGAAGAACTGAAAGAACATTTGCTAGGAGACAATGCTATTGATAGAATCTTCACCTTGGGCAACTCTGAATTTCCTGTTAGCTGGGACAATGAGGTCAAACTTTGGACGTTTCTTGAAGATAGAGCTTCACTCCTTTTAAAAACATATAAAACAACTATTGAGGTAATTAGATTGAATAAATGAGAATTTGTGCTTTGTTGTCTTTTTAAAGGTGTTTAAGAAGAGATTTCTTCCTAAATGTAAATTATTATAATTTTTTAGCAAAATAAATGGTATATTTGGCATTTTTCATTTAATATATTACTATTTTTATGTTTAACTTGTTTATACTTAACCAGACATATCATATTTAGCATTGTTCATTAGAAGACACACTTTTTAAATTATTTAACACCTTTTTATAATTGTAATTTATATGATTCCACAAACATAAGTTTTCATTTATGCTTTTAAAGTTCACCATTGAGCCACTAACTTCAAATATGTCTTTCTCAGTCGTCCATTGGTACCTTTCGCCCAACTGCTGCCCTGGGGGCTACAGCAGGGCACAAGACAGAGGATGGTTTTAAGAAAATTAAAGTTCTCTGTCAGATGTGGTAACACTGACTCAGGCCTTTCTTTCTTGTTTTATAACAGTTTTATTGAGGTATAATTTACATACAATAAAATTCACACTTCTGAATTTTATGTTTGTATGTGTCTAGTCATGCAACCCCACCTGCCCAGGAAAGTGTTAGAAACTTCCGTTACCCCAGAAGTTCCCTCATGCCCCATCCCCTGCTGCAGCTGACCTGCCTTCTGTCTCTGTAGTTTTGTTGATTTTGACTTCTTGTAATTAATTTTGCCCTTTTTTGTTTTCCAGGAAGATAAATTCGTCTTGAAAAACCACGACCTTTCTGTTCGTGCAACAATGGCCATCAAATTGCGCTTAGGTGAGAAAGAGATCTTGGAGAAAGCAGTGAAGAGTGCAGCTGTCAACCGGGAATACTACCGCAAACAGATGGAGGAAAAGGCTCCGCTGCCCAGATACGAAGAGAGTAACCTTGGGCTGCTGGAGAGCAGCGTGGGGGACTCGAGGCTGCCCCTGGTCTTGAGAAACCTTGAGGAGGAGGCTGGAGTGCAGGAGGCCTTGAGCATCAAAGAGGCCGTCAGCAAAGCCCAGGCGACAGAGAACGGGCTGGTAAATGGTGAGAACTCTATCCCCAACGGGACCAGTTCCGAAAATGAAAATTTAAATCAAGAAGAAAGTAAAAGAGCGATTGAAGACGCCAAAGGATCTTCTTCAGACAGCACTGATGAAGTTAAAAAGTAGCTCTGAGGTGAAGCTCGAGCTGGTGGGAAATTCAGTTTAGCAGAAGTTTATGGACAGTCCATTTACATCGCTGTGTTTCCTTGTTAACATTTTTCTTTCTGCAGAGAGGAAAATATGTTTTTGCTGCTTTATATAAAAATGATTTTTTTAAGTTATTTAAAAAAAACTAGCTTCCCATTTTGATTAAGATTGCCATCTTACTTTTAGGGAAAACAAACCAGTTAACAAACAACAACAAAGGGGGAAGAGGTGCCTTTGGAAGATTCTGCAGATCCATTGTGGGCAAATGTATTTTCTTCCTGGGGAAGAATTCAGCTCCTCTATCAGCTGTGCTTTTGTGGGCCTGTCATCGTGACAGCCAGAATTAAGGCCTGCTCTGCCTCCTGCCAACACGGGTTGCTGGCAGGACTCTGGGTATTCAGCACGAAGGTGGAGAAGCTGCACAGCAGAAAACAGGATGGAAGTTGGGAAACTTTAGAGTCTGGGCAAAATCTTTGGTTTTTCTCCTTAAAAAAAAAAAACAAAACCCAGTACCAAAAGAAAAGGTAAGGTGGCAACCTTATTTTTAATAGTTTTAAATGTTGATGATAATCCTAACTACATAAATATATATATATGCACACATATATATCTAGTGATTTCTAAAGATTTGTTTACTGTTTGTGTTTTGTTTTACTGTATTAAAAACTTGTCCTTTTTCCTTGAATCAAAGTAGGACATGCATCATCCTCCTAATTTTAAATGTTGGCTCTGATTTTAAAGTGGTGCATTTGATTTCCAGCGTTGGTAATGGAGAGTTTGCAAACACAGCAGCCCACAGCCTTACATGGTGGTGTTCAAAGTGAGGCAGCTCCCCAGCTTTTCTGGTTTTCACACCAAGCTAGAGATTTTCAAAGCTACACTTTTGAGTAAAACCCCTTATTAAAAGGAAAACATGATTAATATTTTTGTCTATTACTTTTTTTTGGAATGGGACATGCCCTTTGAGTCGAGCTTTTATGCAACCATCATCCTTATTCCTCAAGTATTGTTTGAACCCTGACTTGTCCTGGAGGCTTTGCTCACCTGAGCGTACAGAGAGGAACGAGAAAGCTGGGTGAGAGAGCCAACTGTGGGGCCCCTCATCCACCTGCCCACAAAGGCAGCAGGAACATGGGAAAGGGAGTACTTGGCTTTTAGGGGAAGTAAAAGGTTGGGACAGTTTCCTGGGATGGGAGCAGGAACTGTCTCCAGAAAGCCACCAGTTTTCAGGTTAATGATTGCTAATCTTCCTTAATCACAAATCTTCACATTGTCTCTGATATCCTAACTATTAAGTACACTGCTTATTTTGAAAATGCTATGTAAGCATTCACCCAACCGGTTTGATAAACACTGCCGCAATATAGGTAGTCCGAAGAATGCTCTTGGAGTTTCTCTGTGGAGAAGACGCAGCTCTGCAGATAGATTGCCTGATTCTCTCCCGATAGTTCAGATAAATAACTCTTGAAGACGTTGCTTTGAATTGCTCAGCAGGTTAGGTTTGCCTGCTACACTGGACTCTCGTGGTAGGTTCATCTCTGGGAGTTTGGGAACGTTTGTTGGTGTTGACGCCTATAACTTTCCTAGGCCGTTGTGTACGCAGTTTGAGCTTACAGCTAAGAGGAAGCACGCGATTGCCAACTCTCATGCCAGCCTTATACCTGAGATGCTTTACTACAAATATTAGATGGCCTGTGAAGCTTATCTATTAATTTCCAAAAGGCAAAAGTGCTGTGGTGCTCAAGGAGTTTTCCACTCCAGCAAAGGAGCCCAAGACACTAGAACTTTCATGGCCATTTTGCTTATTGATACGTTTTCTCATTGGATGAAATTTTTCAGCCCAATATTAAAAATGTCCTTTTTTTAAAAAACATATACCCAGCTAAAATGTAAAATAGCATTAGGAGACAGGATAGTTTTCAAAATGTTTCTTGGGAAAGATTCACATTACAGCACAGGTGGAGGAGGCCGGACTGGACGGATGGGGTCCCAAGCTCCAACCCCGGCGCCACCATCAATGGGTGTCATCAAGTCGGCTCCTGGGACCTGCGTCGTCATTACTTGTAAGATGAAAGAATGGCACTAAATCATCAAAGGTCCTTGCTTAAAAATTCAGAGACCATTTTGTCAGTCAGTTCATCGACAGTTTATTTATCAAGTTATGTAAGTTAGGCTTCCAGCTGAGTGCACCTTCTGCGTTGGTGACATGGTAGGGTGCTCATGAGAACAGAGCCATTCGATGTCAGAAGACAGTACCTGCTGGGCGGCGTTGCTGTCCTGAGCGGGGTTGAATTGCCCTAAAATGACTCCCGAAGGCCGGTGGAACCGCCGCCAGCGCGTCAGGCCCCCTCTCTGCCCTGTCCCGGTTCGGCCTCCGCAGAGCTGCCTGCACAAACACTTGGAGCTACAACTTAAGCATCCGAAAATTGTGGGAAAGTGATTAAATTGGCATTGAAGAGCCCTCATTGCCATCTGTCGTGAAAATAGACCTTTCTCTCAAATCACTTTAAAGTTGACTTTCTTCTTAATGCTTTTGGATAAGAAGCTGCCCAGGCTGGTCACTGGGAAAACGCCAGGCTCCGCTTCTGTTTCGTTAGCTCTGTGTGTTATTTGTGTAAACAGTTAGCAATTAGATTGCGCCAGCCTAGAAAAAACACCCAGTTTTCATGAAAATTGGCAATTGATAGGTGGTTTTCCCCCAGTAGTTTCTAGAATAGGCTCACTAAGAGATGTATTTAATTTTTTTTAAGAGATGGGGTAAGACATTAAAAATATTCCCAGGTTCCCAATATGCAAGGCTATGCTAAATAAAACCTCCACTTAAAAATAAGGGAATTAATTTTCTGTGAATCATTAATTTTTTTTTTTGGTGGTTAATATGTACATGTTGGAATGAAAGAATAAAAAAGCTAATCCAAAGAAGGTACCTGTGACTTGAGCTCAGCACTTAAATGTCACTGACAGTAAAGACTCAGTGGTGGCTGGTCGAGGGGTGGGTTTCAGAGCCCAGATCTCAGTGTCACCGTGACCAGTCATAGCTGTGGGGAGAAGCTTTTCACATGGTGTCTTGTGCGGTGTTCCTCTTGTGACTGATCTCGCAAAATGAATGTGTTTTATAGAATGTAGCTGAGAACCTGACCCAAGAATTTCACTCTTATTTAAATGTCAATTCGAGGTAGGTATAGAATAGAATCCAGTAACCTCATTAAGGGTCACCCTATTATTTTAATCAGCGGCACCTTATATAATGTATTCCTAAAATTCTGTGTATAAATTGAATTTGAGTAACTCAAACTGTATTTAAATGCACTGACAGATATGTTATTTAAATGAAGCTGTGGTGCTGGTCCTGGTATGCTTGGGCTGGAGAGAGGAAGCCTTTGGCAGGGACATGATCTTCCTGTCTTCACATATTTGAAGAACTGTCGCGTGAAGGAGGCTCGGACTTCCTCTCCGCAGAAGGCACCGCCACCACCGGGTGGGGGAGGCGGTTCCCGCCACAAGAGGGAGCGCTCTCCAAGATGGCCGTGAGAGGGCTCGGGCCGCTGTCTTGGACGTGGACAGGCCACCGGCCGTCAGACTATCAGAGAGGCAAAACATTGTAGCTGGGATGCAAGTTCTGCATCCCACAGACCTGGTTCCGTGCAGCCTGCTTCTCTCCCAGGCGACGGACCCTGGCCATTGTTGGATGCTTTTGTAGCCTCCTTCAGGGCATCGTGTGCTCTCTGCCTCTAGGGAGTGCGGACAACCAGATGGGATGATGCATGTACGAGCCTCTGGCATGATGTCTGATGTCTGCACATGTGAAACATCAGTTAATGTTGGTCATTATTACTATTTCCTAAGTCCAAGCCACTTGGGGTGGCAGACAATGTTTGTGGGACTGGAGTTGGCAAGATTATCCCTGCCCTGTCCGGAAGTGGTGGGCACCATCTGCTCATTGATCCAGGAACTTCAGCCCTGGACTCAGCAACAGTGGTGTTCTTGGTGCAGTGCTAGGTTCTGCGGGCAATTCAGAGACTCGTAAGAAACCCTGCCGTCACGGTGCCGAGGCAGACCTTTGAACCCTAGCTGGCAGAGTACGCGCCGTGTGCCCAAGGCAATCGTGGACACGTGCTTTGGCTCTCAAGGGAAAAGCAGCACTGGAGGCCACAGCATGTGGCTGGGCTTAGGGGCCTCCGTTTGTGAGCATGTGGAGGTGGCGCAAGCTCTTGAGGGCAGCCAAGAGTCCCGGACGTGCCAGCGGTTTGCAGCGGGTGCGAGAAGTCCAGGACCCCAGGAGCAATCCTGCCAGGAGTGATTCCTGAGAGCCTTGCTGGTGCCCTGGTGCCTGAAGGAGAGCGCACGTGTGATGGTACAGATCTTGTAATGAGTAAACTTTAGGAGAAAAAAATGTGGTGATTGCCAGCTCCCTTCCACACAAATGCCACCTTTGGTAGGTTCCTTAGAAACGAGGTAAAAAGTGCCGAGAAACCTGTGTTCCTGGACTCCTCAGCACAGTTTATGGAGTTGGGAGCTCAGACTGTCACACTGGTGCCAACTCCAACTCCTAGTCTTTATTAACAGCCTCTTAACATGCTCTCACTTCTTTGGGCCACTTTTCCTTGGCCCAGACTCAAGCATATCTCTGTGTGTGTGTGTGTCCAGACGTATATTTTATATATAAACACATATTGCACATATAAACATATACACACGTGTGCATACATAACATTCATGTGTGTATGTAAAACTTTCCCAAACTCACATCCTTCCACTTGAAGCAACAGAGAAGTAAGTAACTGGCCGTGGTTTAGGCAAAACTTTACAACAGAACAAACGTGTACATTCTGGTGCGGTGGGCGCTGCCGCCTTGTCGGCTGTTTGAATTCCTGAGGCCTCGTGTGGCACCCGGCGTGCGGCGAGGGCTCCGCAGGGCTCCTTGACTGGTGGACGGGACACTCACAGACCGGGAGGCCCCCCCCTGGAACCGTAAGTGACGTAACCATAAGTGATGCGCTCTCTGAGGAAGCTCCAGGTTGGCCCTGAAATCTCACCCCTTTCCCCCGTCTCCACCCCAGCCCCTGTCCTTGCCTTCCTGTTCCTCCTCGGGCGTGTTCTCATAGGAAAGGATCAAGTTGTGGCTCGAACCTCAAACATTCCTTTTCCATTTTAACCAGGGTATGGGAGAGCTACTTTTCGGGTCACCAGGTCAGCGAGGGGCTTCCCCATGCTCCTGGCAGCCCGCTGCTCCTTTCCGCCGGGTGTGCCAGGAGCCCTGTCCGCATGCTCTCTCCACCTTTCGCTCACACAGCACTCGCTCTTCTGAGAGGGAACTGAACAAATCCTCGCTCCAGCGTCAGCGGCTGGTAAGACTCAGATCCCTCAAGAGTATTTGCGCGTTAGCCTGCGCAAGATTTTAGCCCAGAGAAGAAACCGCTCATCCGAAACACACAGGCCACCTGGGCTTTGAAATCAGCAGACCTTCTCTACCACCGTCAGTGACCCAGAGCAAGTCTCTTGATGCAGAGACTTGGTTTTCTGATCTGCAAAGTGGAATAGCCCTACGAGGTTGCCGTGATAATACCTGGAAATCTAGCACAGTGCCAAGAACGTAGCAGGGGTTCAGCGGCTGGTTCCCACCGTGACTGGACTGAACCCATGGCAGGCTAGAGGCATATCCTGATGGCGGAGGTTCTGTGGATGGCGTGACACTCCGTCAGCCCTGTGGTTCAGTATGTGGGCCTCAGTTCAGTACACCCCTGTCGTATCCTCCAAGTCTGCAGACTGGGCACGTATCTCGAATTGAAAATGTTTAGTGTACTTATTTTATACATATATGTATATGTATTTTAAGTATGAACATCAGTCTAATATGCACCTCTGAATTTCTTGGCTTTAAGTTTTCAGGTAAATCTTACAACTCAAAACGAGCCCTCCCCAAATGTAGGTGCAGGTGATAACTGATCGAACAGCCAGTGATGGCGGTTAGGATCGTGTCCCACCTCAACCAGCCTAATTTTGGAAATAGTACTCTAGCACGAGAACACGTCAAATGAATCCTGAAATGCGTCTGGGAAAACAGTTACTGCTTTTTCATACAGAAATTAAAAGAAAAGGGTTGTATTATTTTGGTCATTGGCAATGGTCAAAATAACAGGCTTTGGGGCTGATGGTATCTGATGATGTAAGTGTTGATACCATTAAGACTGCAGTATAATTATAGTCAGGAAATTCATTGTAACACTCTTGGGATTTTAAAAGGACCAGAATGAGTGTTTTTGAAAAGTTGTATCAGGAAAAGAGGAAAATGGGATTTTATCCCTGCTCTGCTCTTCTGTGCTAAGTATCAGCCGAGATCACATTAAGGGCACATTAACAACCTCCTTCCCGCCTCACGGCCCTCCTCCTCTGAAAAAGCGGGCGCTGCAATAGAAACCCTGACACAACTGTAACTGTATCAGCACGGCTCTAACAAAGGTGGTGTTTTACATAAAAGCCTCTCACAGTGTTATTTTTGCAAGACTTGGGCTCTGAGTGGATACCGCGTGGAGCGCAGTCTGGTTTTGTGCGTTTCTGCCTCATACCGAGATGCTGTGGGAGCCGGTGACTCATTTGCCACCAACATTAACAAAAGCTACCGACTCAGAACAGAGTGTTTAGGGGAAGGGTTCCGGCTACTTTGCGTAAGTTAACCAGGATGAGTACTCAACGCGCCAAACGCCAAGTAACACTTGGCTGTCAGCTTTCTCTTTGCAGCGACAGAAGAGGCTGTCTCCTCCTTCAGGTACTCACTTAATGCCGATTGAGCTGGAGTTGGCCGGGGAGGAGGGCAGGGGTGAAAAGGGCACCCGAAGGACACTTGCTTCCCACCACAGGTCAGGTACAGCAGTGCACCAAGTCCCGAACACCAGAGACGTCGGGCCCTCAAGGCCCAGGTTCTCCCCCACAGGCGCCGCCAAGCGGGCGGTGGCTGCCGCTAGCTCCTGCCCACACCAGGTGGTCGAGGCAGATGGCGGGAGCCCTGTTTCACAGAGACACACGCAGGTCCAGTCACTGTGTTGAGCCAGTGGGAAAGTGAGACACAGATGTCCACATGGTCTCATCCGTGTTTTCTTCCCTAATATGCCTTGAATCGGTGACATTCATGGATTCGCTCGGCAGTTATCGGAACATCTGACACGTGCTGGGCGCTATGCTAGGTCCGGGGCTGCAGACCGTAAATGACGAGGGGTGCTTGTCGACAAGGAGCTTATGGGGCCAGAGGACTGCCACCCATCCCGTCCCCAGAGACCAGAGGGCTTCCGAGGGGAGGCTGCGCCTGAGCTGTGTCTTAATGTATGTCCCATTCCTCTTTCTTAATGAAAAATAGGCTGGACAGGGCTTTTAATCCCCACCATATGCAAAATGATAGATTACCTGTGTGTTTCCTCTTAGTCTAACTTCTACTTTTTGCCCCACAGAGGTTCGTTTCTATTTCCAAATGATAGAGAATTTAAGTCTTTGGGGTCTCCCCCTGTAATTTAAGTGCTTTGGAAGCATGCCTCTGGAAACTAGGATCATCTTCATGTTTTTAGATACTGCATGTCCAGATTTTCTGACATCCTGGGATCTCCCAAATGAGCAGTGCAATTAGAAGAGGGGACCTGGGCATCATAGCTTTGGGGTGACCTGATAAGTGACAGTGAAGTCTCTGTGTCCTTTGCTAAAACTGAAGCCAGTTATGAGACTGATCTGTGGGACTAGTCAAGTTTCCCAATACTGGTTTGCAGACATCCTTCCGTTCCCAAAATGATGACATTTAGAGACCACTTCTTATTCCCATTTGGGGGTCAGTTGATTGTCACCAATAACAGGGAAAGTCACACCAGCCACACCTACTCCAGTATATCTTAAATGGACAATAAACAAGGAAATTAGAAACTCCATGTTCCATGATGGACCATATCTGAGCATAGAATCTTGTCTTCTATTTCCATTTCATTCCCGTGACAAGTTTTGTTGTTTCCTGCCTGAGCTGCCTGTGGCTAAAGCAGCTAGGGTCTCTTTCCATGAGCATTTGAATGTCTAGAAATCCGAATGCACAAATACACCTCCTTGAAACAAATATGAAATGACTCTGGTAGGCATCAAATGATTCTCCAGGCTATCTCGAAGGAAGCCAGGATTTCCAGCAGCAATTAAATTGCATGATTGGATACAGGGAAAATTTTATAATTGCTCGCAGGTAGCAATTTATTAGGATAGATGTTTCTTATGACATGTGTCAAAAAGGTCAAAGTTTATACTTCCTTGGACATTAACCTAATCTTTGAAACTCTAAAAGTTACACTTTTTGGTCATTAATTTTTTTTTACAAGCAGAGATTTTGACAATTAACCCAGTTAATAAAGGTCAAATTTCAATTTTTTCCAATTTCTGGAGCATTTAACTTATTCCTTTTTGAAAATGGGAAGATAGAGGATGATAAATAGTTATTAAATGAGTACAAGGATGTAGTTCTGCTGTCAGGGTGATGATTATAAAACAGCTGATACTGGAAGAATAGAATTGCTGTGTATCTGATGGGAAGGAAAGTAGATTACAAGCTGAGGAAATAGAAAAATTAAGCCCAAATAATGTGTGCAGTTAGTAGGATAATGTGAGTATATGCGCTTGTTAAATCATCTCAGGATTCTAGTCATTCAATTATGTAGACTTCAGGCTTCAACTATTGAATCTGCACATTTTAAAATAAGTAATTTCTGCAAACTTGCAACAAAGTACTACTTGGGTTAAAAACCAGTTGTCGCCCACCAGGCTGCATCCCTCAAATGAACCCACAGACAGGCAGACACACAGAACGAACAATGTGACTATGGGCCGAGGGAAGGGAGCCCAAGGCTGCCCTTCCCCCCCCCCACCAACCAGCCCCAGCCTGGCCCACGGCAGGTGTGTGGGTTATGAGGGGGGTTTAGAATCTGCCACGGCATGGGAAACAGCAGAGAAGGTCCACAGAACCCTCCTCTTCCACCCCAGCAGGGTAAACCGAACCTTCCTTTCCAGTCTTGTCAAAACCAAAACAGCCACATGCCCTCTGTTTAGCCCTAGGGGAGCTCCCTCTTGAACAATCCGCGTATCCCCTGCTCCGTTTGCGCCCCCTAGTGGCTGTGCCTCCTGGACCAACAGCCCGCCAGGATGCTGCCCAGCGAGACCCAAGTAGAGAGAGCAGGTGCCTTCCCAGACCCAGCCAAAACAGACAAGGGCTGGCTTTCTGTTTGCATTTGGTACATTTGGAATTTCATGCTCCTATTCTGTTGTAAAAACCAGATTTACACTGCATCTATTTGTCCAACAGGTACCAAGGAGGGACAGGAGCCAACACTTGCCTCTTCTGCCCCCAGGGCAGCCCAGCTTCTCTGTGCTCAGACTCTACGGTGAGGCTCCCCTAGGCTGCCCCTGCGCGGTGTAGCACCCTCCCCATGCCAATTTCACTTTGCAGGTGATGTTCCAGGTTCTGCTTATCACCAGGGCCGTGTCCAACCCAGCTCTGCGTATGCACTGTTCCTTTTACATGGCAGGTGCCCAGAAAATTCTGAAGAAAAAAGTCCAAGCCATTTAGCTCAGCAGGAGGCCTTGAGACTATTTGTGAACCAAAAAAATCATCTTTAAAAATATGCAATTTGGAAAATTGTTAGAATGGTGACTTTGACTGTGACGCTTTCAGTTCCATCAACGTCATGCCTATGCACAAATGTGGATAGATGCCTTGGCGGGAGGAAGTGCAGGGTGGTTACTTGCTTTTAAGAAGGATTTATCACTTCACCAAAGATTGGTAGTCAGGTGACAGAAGTGAGATCTCTATCTTTGTCTCCCTCCTCTTCCCTCTGGCTCCAGCCGGCCCCTCCTCCCTCCCCATCTCCACCCATTCTCTGTAACTCCACTTCTCCTCTCCCTTTTCCTCAGTGCACCGCTTCCGAGATGTTACTGTATCTACAGTTTGCTCCGTGCCTACAGGAGGCCAGCTCCCCGAAATGGATGGGGCTGGTGTGGGCAGATCAGAGGGTTGAGCGCCTGCCCAGGGTCACCCAGAGGAGGAGACATGGGAGCCCAGCCCCAGCAGACAGCGGTTTTGCCAGTGGACAGGGAGGTAGGTGGGCTGGTGCCTGGCTCTTCTGGGGCTGGGCTGAAGTGGAGAAGGAACCCCTTCGAAGGGAACAAGCCCATTGCAGAGTCTCCCACGCTAGGCAGTAGAAGCTTGGCTTTTCCCCTCTAGGTAGTGGCTCTTTGAATTTCGGTGAGATCCCTGTGGGGTGCAGTGCGTTGGGGATGCCAGGCTGCAGGTGGGGAAGGGCTCAGGTGTCTCAGGGGAGGTGGGGAGGCCCAGCCTCCGAAAGCCCAAGGAGGAAGGGCAGGTCTGAGAGGGTGGGTGGGAGGGGGAGATCTCAGTGATGATGGCAGGGGCCCAGGACCACCCAGACCACAGCTTGGGGATGGGGATGCCATGCTCCAAAACGGCTTGAGGACAGGGATGGGGAGCAGGTTTCCTGGGGAAGAAATAAGCTCACCACCCCGCTCCTGAGAAGCCAGCGGACTGCAGTGACACGAAGTGTGGATGATGGGCTCATGCCGACTCTTCCTCCACTGCCTCTCTGATCTTTGCAGGGTTATTTCATTGGCCTTCGTTTCTCCGGCTGTAAAGTGGGAGTGAAGGGAAGGAATGCGGGCAAGCACCAGGACTGGATCCACACACTCGAACAGGACTCTCCCCTCTCTCCACCCTCTCTCCGTTGACTCATGGGAGGATGTGGGACCCGGGGGCAGTTCCGCCTCACCATGAAATAAATCCACATCTTCACGAAGCAGGGTGTTTAGCTCAGTTTTGGCAAGTCTGCCCAAATTTAAATAGTCCACCCGTGTGCGAGGATCCCTTTGTGATCCATTTCAGCTCCACAATGCACAGCCCCTCTCGCGTTTCCTGCAGAGCCAGCCAGCTGCGCCCTGCCCGATCCTTCAGCCCCGTGGGGTCTGTGCTAAAGAACCGCATCCAAGTGTCAGAAGAGGCTTTCTGGCCATGCCTCAAAACCCACAAGCAGTAAAGGATGGATAAATTTGACTACACAATTTGTTTTCATTGCATGACAAAAAACCCCAAAACCCACCATAAACGAAGTCAAAAACTTTCTTCCCAATAACCTGGGAGAAAATATTTCATCTACCACAGAGAAAGGACAAATATCTCTACTATATAAAGAACTCTTAACTGAAGGACAAAGGACCAAAAACTTGAAAGAAAAATGGGAAAAAAACATGAACAGACAATTCACATCCAAAAAAAGTCCTCAAACAGAAAAAATGTCCACATTCACCCATCATTGAGAAGTGTAATTTAAAGCAACACTAAAGTACCATTTTTCACCTATCAGATCAGATTAGCCGAAATTAAACTGTGACCACATGACCTGTTGGCAAAGCTGCAGGGAGACAGACGGACACCTTCCCGGACTCCTGGCAGAGGTGCAAATTCGCGCAACCCTTTCGAAGGGGACTTGGCGACATCAGACACAGCCGTACGCACTTACCTGTCAACGCATCAACCATACTTGTAGGATTTTATCCTAAAGAGACACCTGCAACAAAAATAGGTATACACAGGTTATTTGTTACAACGTTGTAATTGCAGAATATTGGAAACCACTCGCAAGTTCACAAACAGGAGAGGGGTTGAATAAACTATGGTACACAAACACAGCGAAGTACTATGCAGCTGTGAAAAAGGACAAGGAAGGTCTTTGTGAACTGAGATGGGGTCATTTCCGGGGTGTACTGTTAAGGGAACAAAAGCTAAGTGCAAAAGAGTTTCTCTAAGATGTTACCTTTCACCTAAGAAAGGCGATATGAAGAAATACACATGTATCTGCTCATTTTTGCAAAAGAGTTGTAGTAAGGACAAAACAGACGTTAACAGGTCAGTTACAGGGAGCAGGCGGGGAACAGAACGGGGGGGGGCAGGGCTGAGGAGGGAGGGGCGTGGCTCCGAGTGGACCTTTTGTGTAGCTCTGACTCTTTTTAACCTTTGCAGTGTCTCCCAGGCCCTTCACGTATACTCCCAAATAAATGCAATGCAGCAGCACAGGGCGAGAGCCCGAAACAGCACGAAGTCCCGGGCAGTGGACTGAGCCGTATCACGGATGAATAACATGACCGCTGCAGGCGTGGGGAAGGAGAGACCTAACCTAAGTAACTTTGGAAAGCACCGTCTCGACCAGATTCTGTCAGGCTAAAGGCAGAAAGAATGGCGCTTAGATGCCGTCATCCGATCAGCGAACGTGCTTCTCACGGGGCGTGGGTCAGCGGTTCCGAAACTACCCTGCATGTCCACTAGAACTGAACAGCATGTCACTATATTGTGGATAAGAGCTGCGCTTCTCGCTGTTGGAGAAAACAGTTTCAAATAAGGAAGAGCAGAGGCCGAAATGGATGTGGTGCTGGTGTGCGAGAAGCACGAGTGTCAGCGTGAACGCGCAGTTTCTCATATATTAACACAAGCCAGACGCAGCGGCGCGCCTGTAATCCAGCTCCTCGGGAGATGAGGCAGGAGGATCTCTTAAGCGCAGGCATTTGAGACTAGCCTCAACCAAACTCCATCTCAAAAAAACAAACAAAAAGCAAACAAAATACTAAAAAGGAACCAAGGTCAGGTGTGGTGGCTCACACCTGTAATCCCACACTTTGGGAGGCCAAGGCAAGAGGATTACTTGAGGCCAAGAGTTTGAGACGCTGTCTGAAAAAAAAAAGACACAGAATCATAGATGTGTGTACGTGTGGCTCAGCCCACATATGGCACATGTGCTTCCCTTCTGTCCACTGAGTGGACCTGGAAGCCACGACACCCCACTGACGGTGAGCACATCAAGCACCCGCTCTTGGTTTCTCAGCACCCTCCTCCCAGAGAGGCTCCTTAGAGAAATGGTTTCAAGACTGGGGCGGTGAAAATACAAGACGACCCGGGACATCTTGTGATGCCAGAAAGTGAGGATGTGCTCAGAACAGATGGGGGGGTTGCCGAGAGGACACAGGAGCCAAAATGAAGAAGCTCCCAATGGCCAGACTGGAACAATTTGCCCAGCAAAATAAATAATGATACTATGGAGTATAGCACATGGGATAAAATACATAACCACGAGTCTGTACCGATGTAAATAAATAATCGTTTGAATGCATCGGGAGATGGGATAGTTCTTCCTTCAGTAGAGTTCCTGTTGTTAACATAAAAGGAAAGAAGAAAATAGGAAATCACCGTTAGGGAAACACTACAATAATAAATCTTGACAATACCCACCTATGAGTGCTAATTTTCATGGGCAAAAGTTTGAGAAGAAGCAGGATTCACATGAGATATTTATCAGTTACAGAGGAAAGAGTAACTTCACAGGGAAACCGGGCAGATACCCGTTAGCCGAGCCATCAGGGTCAACATCACCGTGACTGAGAGTGATACCAGGACCCCTGGAGAGAGGCACCGAGAAGGACACATCACCTCTGTGGGATTCTTGCCAAGAACGCACAAACTCACCCAAAACAAAGCATCAGACAAACCAGACTGAGGGACACTCGGCAAAGTGACTAAGTTCTCTGTCTTCCGAAGTGTCAGGGTCATGAAAGGCAAAGACAGGCTGAGGAGCTGTCCCCAACTGGAGGGGACGAGGGAGATGCAACAACTCCACAGCATGAGATCCCGGACAGGACCCTGGAAGAAAGAAGGGCTGGAGTGGAGACGGTGCCACCTGAGTCGGGCTGCGGTTGGTTAATGACACTGTACAGCGTCAGCCACCTGGGTCTGAACCAGGGTTACATGGGATGTTGACTTCGGGGGCAGCTGGGCGAGGGATGTAAGGAAACTCAGCCCGGTTGCCACAGCTTTTCTGTAAGTGTAACATTAGTTGGAAACAAAGTAACACAGAACCCCGCATCCCCGGTAGGCCCATTGCTGGCCTGTACATCGGGTCCCAGTCATCCGGCGGGATGGGGTGGTCTGCACGAGAGCCCTGGGGAAGCTCCAAGGACAGCACCCCAGGGCCGGAGGCTGCATTCTGGGGGCCACAGGGAAGTCAGCTGCGAGGCTGCATAGAGAGCTTTTAAATTTCTTTTTTAAAAGTTAAGCAAGAACTGCAGACAAATCTGTAGCTGCACATAAGGGTCCAAGTGTTGCTTTTTTGTTTTTCAAATGAAATCCTGAAAGGCTGGTAGACCACACAAAGGAAAGAGGACAGGGTTTTTCAGGCAATTTGTAAAACTCAGCCAATAGCAACACAGGCTGGTGCTCTGTCTCCGGGGAAGGGAGGCGCCGTGTGCTGGGCACTTCTCTGGGCGAAGGCTTTGCAGGTGCCGGCCACCGCTCCCAGCCAGGCTAAGGGATAGGGGGACTGCAGTGCCCCATCCCTGCCTGCCCCTTGGCCTCAAGTGCTTGGAGTGCCCTCCTGCCACCATCTACCTGCCTGACCTCCTCTGACTGCCTGGTGACCTCCCCACACCGCGGGCCTGAGCCCGGCCTCCTGTGTGCCCCACTGTCCCCGTAACCCTGGCCCTGCACAGGTGCTGGTTAATAGAGCCCCCTCCAAGGTTGCCCTTGGTGACTGGCAGAGATAGGAGGAAGAAACAATGGGACAAATTTCCGAGGTCTGTCCTTCTTATTGGGCATTTACCACATGCCAAGCTCCCCTTGGAGGAGGCTGTCACTGTGTCTGCTTGGCAGATGGAGAATGCCGAGGCCCGGTGAGGCCAATGTGTGAGTGTGTACGTGCAAACGTGTGTGCATGTGTGTATGAGTGCATGAGTGCGTGTGTGAGCATGTGTGTGTGAATATGTGCTCGTGAGTGTGCAGATGAGGCACGTGTGAGAGCATGTGTATAAATGTGTGTGAGAATGTGTGCACACGTACGTGTGTGCAGTGTGGCTGTGTGACCCGGACCCAGCAGCCGGCTGCAGAGCTCTGCCCTCATCCCCTGCACCACTGGCTCCCACACGCCCCTGCATGGTGAGACTGGTACCTTTTTCTAAAGAACGAACTGGCCCCAGAGAGGCTTGTGACCCACCAAGGGGACACAGCCAAAAAGAGGCCAAGCGGGGCTTCCCACCTGGCAGCCTGCCCTCCACCCACGCAGCCGATTGGCCTCTGGTGGCTTAGGAGTGGCCCTTCTGACCTTAAATTGAAGCAACCAATTAGCATCTTGCGATGAGCCCAGTGTGAAGAATTCCTCTTTTGGAATTCCCTCTAGGGTGTGGCTCAGATGGCACCTCCTCAAAATGGGTCACTCCGCCCCTGCCTCTCCTGTGGTCCTTAGTGGATCTTGAAAAATTTGCTTCTATGTCTGCCCTACCACTAAACTTGAGACATTCACATGCTAAGCTCTGGGTCATGCCGCAAGTGCCCTGCCCTGGGGGATGCTCATTCTCCCACGCAGGGAGACCAGCACACACCAGCACTCTGCTAGGGCCTCGCGCATCCGCCGAATACTCGCGACTCAAGCACTTCTTATTTCTCCACCAAATTGCAAGGATCCCTCCACCCCATGCCCTTCCAGGACAAGGCTAAATTTCTATGCCCAGGCAGAATGTAGAATCTATTACCCCCATTTTCTAGAAGAGGAAAACTGAGGCCCACAGAGGTCAAACTCATTCCCTCCTATTTGCACAGGCTTTTGTGAGGTTCAAGGACTTTCTTACCCACGGATGACTTGAGCGCACCCCAGGAAAGCCCTGGGTCATGGGTCAGACGTGGAGGGTCAGCCTGTTAAGGGTGAGTGGTGACCTGGTCACTCTGCCAGGACCAGATTCAGCTAAGATTTGAGTGAACCCGGCCTGGCGACTCTGGTCGTCATCCTCTCTCCACCACATTCTCCCAGTGAGAATTCCACGTCTGGAATCCCCTCCAGGGCTGTGTGCTGCTGCACCCGTGTAGGAAATTCTACTTCGAGGGTGCAAGTGCTCACCTCTCTTCTCTCTGATTAAAAACAAACTATTTTTCACCACCCACATGCTGCACACAGTCTATTAAAATGCTCCCTTCCTTGACTATATTCTATTATGTGGTGTTACTTTTCCTCCATCTATTTATCTTGCAAAGAGAAGTCGTAATTCTAAAGAAGTTTACTCTCTATTACAGAAAAGGGGCTCAGCGTTTATTTGTCTAAGTGAGTCCGTGTGACTGAAATTTATGGTGTGCCCGGGAAGCTCGGGGCCAGTGAAGGAACCTCAGACAGCAGGAGGAACAAGGGACTCAGAATAAGAGGGAAAACCACAGAGCACGTCAACCTGGGCATAAACTGGGCTGGTGCCTGGGTTCCCGGAGGCCATAGGTGGGGGCTCGGTGCCCCGTCCTGAGAGGAGGCCACAGCAGGGAGAGGGAGTCCAAGTTCCATTCGGGCCAATTGCACTCCAGATGCCTGCCGGGCACGCAAGTGGGGTGTCGGGATGGGTCAGGGTGCCCGTGGGAGTGTGGGGGGCTGCGGGGCTGATGGTGCAGCTCCCGACACGTCTGGGTGGGCGCCCCGACCTGGCCTTGCGGCGTGAGGTCCTGCACAGTGCTGGACCGGGGGCAGCAGCCTGGAGATGCGGAGGCCTTAGCCGGGGCGGGCCCTGGCGGGCACCCAGGCCAGTCTACCTGCACAGGGTCCCAGCCCAGGCTGGCTTTGCGGGGAGGGGGCTTTGGAGCTTCTGGAAGGTCCACTGCAGCCCTCACTCACTCAGAAGTACCCTCTGCCATGGCATACCCTCCAGGTGAGGCACCTCAGAAGGGTCAACCTGTGTCCTCAGTGTGCTCAGTGTCACTGAGAGAAGTCACAGCTGGGTCCAGGCCGTCCTTGATCCCAGCCCAAGACCAGCACTTGCAGGGCAGCAGCCCTGCGTGGAGGCACAGCAGGTACGCATGGGATGCCCCGGGGCAGGGGGCCACAGGAGCGAGCCAGGACTCCCCGCGGGCACAGGGGTGGGAGAAGCGCCTGGGGGGTGTGGGCGAGCACAGAGACGGCAGGAAAGCTCTGGGACCAGGATGGCTGCTCCACCAGGGAAGTGAGCCTCCTGGGAGGGCAGAGGCGGCACAGCTGCGGAGCTGGGTCAGTTTGAGGGAGGGGAGATGAGGGAGCGCCACCCCCCTGCGCGGTTTCTCAGTAACTGAGGCTGCTGGCCGTCATTGGGGGTGGGGAGCACGATGGGAGTCTGGGGGAATTGAGAGGCGGCGCTGCTGGGACAGAGAGACGCACACCAGGAAGGGGCTGCAGGTGAGCAAGAGCCACCGTGAGGTTAAAGCGAAGCGGCGGTGCCAGGGCACACTCTGCGGCCACTGTCGCGGCTCAGGCGCAGGAGCCGGGAGTGAAGTTCAACTCGCTTGGTGAAACCCAGATCCAGGTTGGCGTTTGGAGAAAAAGGGGCCTGAGGCCCTTAAGGGACAAAACGTGGAGCCCAGGGCTCCCAGCTGGGTGAGCGGCAGGGTAGGACCCAAGGGGTGTGCTGGGACGGACCAAGGGCAGGGGCTCCACCAGGAGGCCGGAACTGCTGTCTGAGGGGTGCACACCAGGTCGGGGCGTGGCCAGGGGCAGGTGCAGCGAGCAGCCGGACACCGGAGCACAGGAGTGAGGCGCGATGGACTTGCCCGACAGGGGGCTGCGCGGAGCCCTGGGAGGCAGGACAGGTGCATGCCAAGCGAAGGGCTCTTTTCCAAAGGGACTTTTGACAGGGCTCAAATTTACCAAGGCCGTCATTCTCGGCTCCGCTGGGTGAAACCAACGGGGAGGGGTCCCCATGGAATGAAGCCCCCTCCCCTTGCCAGGAGGCCGAAAGCAGCAAACAGAGCCGGCAATCCCAACGTTATTGAAAATACTCAGTAATTTCTGGTAATGACCAAGAAGAACTGAAGAACAAGCTCCCCTGAAAGGTCATTTATCCAGGAGAAGAGAATTACTCCTTTTCCTGGGGGCTGTCATCTTTTGCTTTAATTAATATCAAACGTGTACACTCTTGGCAGTGGCTTCAAATGTTCGAGTGGACTTCCTGTGACATTTCTAATGAAAAGAATGTAAATCCTCTGGGCTAACGTGAGGCCCTGGGTGTTCGTCAGAGCCTTCGTGGCAGATGGATGCTGGCCCAGCCAGCGGCCGGGGCAAGGCCAGGTCCGGGACACCCTGCAGCAAGGACTTCCTGGCTTATGCGCTGGTTTCCTCATTCGCTCGCTGGGAAGGCGCGTGGAAGGACAGGGTCGCCTGTGTTGGAGTCCTCGCTGCCCCGGCCTCATCTTCATCTATTAAATGGGGCAGTAACAGCATCTGTTTCACAAGGTTGTTTCATGGACCACATCAAATGCTTTTCATGGTGCTTAACTGACCGGCCGCAGTGACTTGCCACTCTATTTAGGGGGCCCCTCCCTGTGTGCCTGGCGCTGTGCGAGGCACCAGGGTGCAAGGCTGAACTTGCCAGACCGGCCCTGCCTCCGAGTCCGGTCTAGAAGTTTTGTTCTTCCAACCCAGGACAGCTGTCAGTCTCTCTCCAGCTCTGAGACCCCCACTGTGTCCTGGTTGTTTATGTGTCTGCTGCCCCCAGCAGACTGAAGGCGGGACCACGTCTGATTGATCCTCAAGGGCTGGCCAATCACAGGGCCCCGGGAACGCTCAGAGTGGAAAGGGTGTGTTCTAGGGGACCCAGGTCGGGGTGCAAAACCCTGAGACAGAATCTGGGACTTCAGTTCCTCTCCACGTGGCTGCAACAGAGTGTCGAGTCCAATCAATTATTATTGTTTCAATTTTCAAACAAGAACATCGAAACATTGGAGGTGGGTGCAGGGTTTTGTTCAAAGTCACAAAGCTGACCTATCCCTGGAGGAATCAAGGGATGAGTATGTTCTTGGGAACAAGCCTTCTCTGCTGAGCAGGTTGGCTTCGTGATCCTCAAACCCCCTTTACAAAGGCGAGCCCAGCGAGCCCACTGTGCCAGCACCTCGGTGGTGAGTGACGCAGACCCAGCTCCCTTCTGGGTACCTGCTCCTTCCCCAGCGACAAACACAAGGTAAGCAAGAACAGCACAGAGAACTTTTCCCCCTGAACTCTTTATTTGAAGGTGCCAACACAACGCCCCATCAACCACCCCCCGAAAACCCTCGGTGTGCTTTTCTCGCAAACAGGAACACTCGCTTACTTAATTGCACTACAACTGTCAAAATCCGGAAATTACGGCTGATGCTGCTACCCTCTGACCCTCAGACCCCTCTGGTGTCAGCGGTAGTCCCGATAGTGAGCTTCAGCGTGCAAGGATCCAGGCTGAGCCTGCGTTTAGCTGTCGCGCCTCTTCGATCTCCTTCAGCCTGGACAGCCGTGCAGCCACTCGTCCACGCTGGTGACTCGGACACTCCCAAGGACCGCGGGGCTGTTACTCTGTAGAATGTTCCCCTACTGGCGCTTGTCACTTGTGTCCTCACAATTAAATTTAGGCTCTGCGTCTCTGTCAGCGATACCACAGAAGTGGTGCTGTGTTCTGCTCCTTACGTCCTACCAGGTGGTACAAGATGTCGATTTGTCACTTTGCCTGTGATCATGTTACCTGCGATCACTTGATTATGGTAGTTTCTGCCAGACGTGCCAGCTATAGAGTTACTTTTTCTCTTTGTAATTAGTGTGTGTGTGTGTGTGTGTGTGTGTGTGTAGGTGGTGGTGGTTCCAGTGTGTGTGTGTGTGTGTGTGTACATGGTGGTTATATTGTGTGTGTGTGTAGGTGGTGGTGGTCACATTGTGTGTGTGTGTGTGTGTGTGTAGGTGGTGGTGGTCACATTGTGTGTGTGTGTAAGTTGTGGTGGTCACATTGTGTGTGTGTGTATAGGTGGTGGTGGTCACATTGTGTGTGTGTGGTGGTTACATTGTGTGTGTGTTGTGTGTACATTGTGTGAATGTGTGTGTGTAGTGTTTATATTGTGTGTGTGTGGGTGGTGGTCACATTGTATGTGTGTGTGTGTAGGTGGTGGTCACATTGTGTATGTGTGTGATGGGTACCTTGTGTGTGTGTGTGGTGGGTACATTGTGTGTGCATGCGCGTCTCCTGCCTGGTCCGTCACCACCCGTGTTTATTCCGATGCTCAGATTGCTGGCGGTTCCCCGGCGGCAGCCTTGCAGGCTGGCCCGTGGGTGCGCCGTTCTCAGAGCACCTCCGTTCCTGCTCTCACACCAGACGTGGGATGTACCCTGTGCTCTGCACCCCGGCCCTCGATGCCCTGTCTCTCCGAGAAGCCCAGCTCGTCTCGGTGGAGCACAGCGTTAGGACCCAGAGCTGGGCCTGGGTGTGCACCTGCCTCTCAGTGACTCAGCGTCCCAGGTCCTCTCCGGGGACAGAGCCAAATGCACATGACCCACAGGCCCATTTCCCTCCAGACTTCTCTACCAGTCTGTACAGACTGGAGGCCATGAATTCGCGCCTCTGGTTCCCCCCCGCCAGCGCCGCAGAGTTCACCCTCGTCTCCTCCTGTCCAGGTAGGTGACTCCCTCTCCAGCCTGAGAGCCGAGGCTCCTGTTACCCTCTAAATGTTCACTTATCCATCAATCCCCAGTGACGGGGACTGACCAGTCCTTCAGGGAACCCCCCTTCTGATTGGGCTCGCATGCCCCGCCACTGTCACCCTTGTGTGTGGGGACCCTACTCCACTGCCTCTTTCTGCGGCATCTCTGCCACTCCATGCCGGGATGCGCGATGCCCTCTCACCCCCCTCGGGCTCCTGATACCCCATTTGTTGGTCCTCAATGTGGAAAGTCTCCTTGCCCAGCGTGGACCCTCTTCCCGGTCCCTTGGCCCCTGTCCCAGGGCAGGCACCGACCTTGCTCAGCCTGATCAAACAGCTTTCAGACTAAATATTCAAGAAAACAATAAGGCAGGCAGGCTGTGTATTAAATGTTAATAGATGTTGCCAAATTGGTCTCCGAAGTGACTTTACCCATTTATAATCTCACCAGCGTGTGGGAGAGAACCTACTTTCCTACAAGCCCTCTAACACTTGATGTTGGCACATTTAAATTTTTGCCAATCTGATAGAAAAAAAATATGTCAAATTAATTTGCATTTCCCTTTTTACTAATAAGTTGAGCGTCTCTTAATATGTGTATTAACCCTGTGATTTCTGTTCTGTCTTGTGTGTTCCTATCCTTTTCCTATTTTCTTTTTTTTTTAAACAAGAACTTTTCCTATTTTCTTATTGAAGGAATCTTTGTCTATTTTGGAGACTAATCCTTAGTTTGTTATACATGGTGATGTTTCCTCCTTAGCTGCCAGTGCTCTTTTAACTTTCTTCATATAGACTTTTAAATTCTGCAGTTAAATTTATGAATTTTGCTTTTCAGTAAATCTTATTTAAAACTCTTCAAGGCCATAAACATATTTTCCAATATTTTCTTCTCTTACTCTTGCAGTTTTTTTTAAAAAAATACTTTTTCTTTGTTCCATTAATTTTTGTTAATGGTGTGAAGGGGAAATTTTAATTTTATTTTTTCCGGGTAGTAAATTGTTCCAACATTTATCAAATAACCCATTTTCCCTCTAGTGATTTGAAATGCCATCTTTATTCATAGGCTAAATTCCTGTATATACGTGGGTCTGTTTTTTTGATCTTCTATTTTTGTTCCAAAGATCTATGTATCTATTCATGTGCTAATACCCCGTTATATTTATCAAAGTTACCTTATGATGTGCTTTGACATCTTGTCCGGCAAGACTCCCTCTCTGCTTTTCCCTTTTCAAGCTGTCTCCGCTATTCTTGCACATTTACTCTCCCGTCTGAATGTTAGAACCGGCTGTCAAGTCCCATTACTATCTTGATCAGGTTTTGATTGGGGCTGTGTGGAATTTATAGATTTATTGGGGGGATTAAAATAGAGCAAAATATTAATTCTTAGCACTGTGATATGGCACAGTGGGGGGTGGGCAGGGGCTTCTCGCTGAGTCAGGAGCCACCTCTCCGTGGAAGGTGGGCGTCCCACGCGCTCTGGACGGAGGAGGCCATTTCTGACCCTGGGGTCAGGGTGCCTAGTGCTGGGCACTCGGATGGCACTCAGAGATGGCCTGAGTGGCGGGTGCTGTGTTTTCCTCCTGAGTCGTGCAAGGCTACCGGGCTCTGGAGTGGCCTCCGCAGGATACAGAATCCTGGACTGGAATGACGGCTTCCAGCCCCGCTCAACGCTACTCGCTCACTCACCCCGTCAGGTGCTCAGAGCGCCTGCCCTGTGACAGTGCCCGGTGCCAGGTGACCCAGGGGCAGGCGAGAAACTCCTGTCTCTCTGAGGGACCTTCCTCCACATTCTCACAGGGGAGTGTGGTGATGGAGCGGGGACCCTCACGATTGCCTGGAGGGGACGGCCTCTAGGTAGTCCCAGGGGGACACAGCGGGATGGAGAGGGACCCAGGGAGAGAGTGGCAGCTGAGGAGGGAGGCCCATTGGAGTCCTGCTTGGGGCTCGTCTGGGTCGGGCTTGTGTGCCATGCAGGGTGGTGGGTGCCCAGGGTCGGCGTCAGGTGGAAGGCCCAGGACTGGTGCAGAACGCCTGGGTGAGGTCCCTGGGGTGGGGACAGGGAAGAGACCGGGTTTCCGGGTGCAGCTGAGTCTGTGTGTCTCAAGAGCCAGTGGAAGTTATTTCCATGCTGACTTCAATGTTTATTAAAGGGTAGGTAATGAAACGGCTAACTTGGAGCGTACACATATTATTATTAAAACCAACAGTAACTGCAGCAATTGTTCAGAACGCAGACCGACAGATTCTTTTTCAGAGGGGGTTATTTATCACTGACCTCGTATAGACTTGCAGGCACGTGGTGATAATAGAAGCAGACTGACTTTTTGTCGGCTGTTCTATGTGTGATGGGTGACGGCTCCTGCCACCCTCACACGGTGCTCTGCCACCGACCCCGCATGCTCTCCAAACACTGCCTCTTCTCTCCCCGTCTCACAGCAAGCCCTGCCTCCACTTCCTCACTGCCCATTCTTTGTAAAATACTTGCTCAGTTAAATACCGAGACTGTACAAAAGAGTATTTGTGGAAATGCACAAGGTAAGAAGAGTGACGACCCACAGACGTTTAGGTCCCCGCCATCCAGGTTAGGACACGGGACAATACGTGAACGCGGAAGCCCTCAGTGGACCCTCCTACGTCCCCTTCTTTCTCCCGTCCTTCAGCGGCAATCAGAAGCCTTGAGTTCTGTTCATTGATCATCCTCTTGCTGTTCTTTACTGTTTTACCACAGGCTGGTGGCCCTAAACATGATCACTTTGTTTAGTTTTGCATGTTTGGGAACCTCGTGTAGTCGAGTAATATTGTGTGTGTTCTTCTGCGCCTGGCTTCTTTTGTTCCATGTAATGTTCCTGAGGTTACCCATACTGTGTGAGTGAGGAGCAGCTCACGCTTTGTCACTGCTGTGTGGCATTCTGTCCTTTGCATAGACCACAACTCACGGGTCCATTCTTCTGATGACATTTGGGTGGTTTCTAGTTTTGGGTTTTTTTTTTTTTGTTTTATGGGTTTTTTTCCTCCCCTATTATAGCAGGGCTGCTTGTACAGGGCCAGTCTTCCGGTGCTCATGGCCCAGAATTTTCTATAGTAGATACTCTGGGGTGGAACTGCTGGGTCATAGTCTGTTTCTTTCTTCAACTTTACTACATAATATAAAAAGCAATTTTAATAATTTAGACTCCCACCAGTATGAAGTTCCCATTGTTCTGCGTTTTCATCAATACTTGGTATTGTTATTGCCTAGAAATTTTTACGTTTTTAATTTTTGGCACTCATATGAATGATATGACTGGGTATGGGATTCTGAGGTCACTGCCTTTTCCCCCTCAATAGATCCCATACACTTCCAAATCAAAAGAGCACACCAAATTTTGGGCAGGATTAGCTTGGTGAAATTCCTAAATTCCAGGGAAAACTTTTTAATAGATTTCAAAATTCCAGATACAGGTTAAAAATTCACTTACTAAGAGACTATCAATGGAAATCAGACTTCTCATTTGCCACCCTAAGAGTCGGAAGACAGAGGAACAACGTAATCATTACAACAATGCCATAAGGTCAGTGCTATTATTATCCCCACTTTACAGATGAGAAGACTGAGGTTAGAGTAAAATCTTTAAGGTTACAAATCTAGTAAGTAACTTATGATTCAGTCTTATATTGTCTGACTTTAGAATACACACTTTTATCTACTTAACTCTCCTAAGTAAGATTGGGATATTGGAAAACTACTTAAACATGTAAAGGCCTTTTACCCAAAATGAACACCAAATAAAAAATTCTAAAGCTACTGCATTAAAATTAGGACCAAGAAAGGGATGCCTGTTATCACCACTGTTACTTAGCATTGCTCTAGTGCAATTGGAAGAAAAAATGAAGTATGATAATCTAAATATGTAAAAAAAGAGATAAAATTGTCTGTATTTGCAGATAATATAATTATATATCTAGAGAATTCAAGCAATTCAATAACAACAAAAAGCTAAGGTGGCTGGATACTAGATAAATAAGCAAAAACAAAGTAGCTTTTCTTTATATTAAAAATAATGAGAAATAGAAATGAAAGTCATCGCATTTACAACGGGAACAAAACTAGATTTTTGAAAGATAGAATACAAAATCTGGATAAATAGAAAGAAACACAGTGTTCTTGGATGGAAAGAAAAGTATCATTAAA
This sequence comes from Avahi laniger, assembly GCA_963575035.1. Lineage (NCBI taxonomy): Eukaryota > Metazoa > Chordata > Mammalia > Primates > Indriidae > Avahi > Avahi laniger. The sequence goes on along the minus strand of CAUYSK010013885.1, from coordinate 118,467 downwards.
AGGTCAATAATTCTGAAATTAATATATATATTTTTGATGCAATTCCAATGGGAATACTGGCAGGTTTTTTTTTTTTTGGAGGGCAAATTAGACAAAATAATTTCAAAGTTTATATGGACAAGTAAATACCAAAGATTTGGCAAGAAAAAATTTGAAGGATAGCAAAGGGAGAGATGCCCCACCTGATATTAAAATTTCTTATAAGTCCTTTCTAATCAAATAAATAGGGATCTGACACCAAAATCAGTAAATATTGATCAGAGGGGGGAAAAGAGGGTTTGGAAACAGATGCAAATATACTTAGGTGTCTGGTATTGATGAAAATGTTATTCCAATCAGAGGGAAAGAATAGATAATTCGATAACTGGTTTTGATACAATTGGCAATCACCTGGAAAGAAATAGTTATATCCTTACCTCATGCCATATATGAAAATAAATTCCAGATGAAGTAATAATAAATGTTAAAGCTAAAACAATTAAACATTAGAATAGAGGAGAATATTTTTAAAGTCCGGAAGGTGTTGGCTTTATTAATCCAGGTAGAAAACAGAACTCTAAAGGAGATGACTGACAGATTTGCCTCCATAAAAATGAAAAACAGCTCAATGGCAAATGACAAGTGACAAATTGAAAAAAAAAAATTTCCAAAACATTTGCCGAAGGATTCAGAGCTCTAAAATAGAGAAATCTCCAAAAATTGATAATAAAAAGACAAACATAGAAAAGCAGACAAAATATGTGAATGGACAATTTACGGAAAAATGTATAACCATTAAATATATAAAATACTCAGCTACACTAGTGAGCATGGAACTGAATATTAAATTATATGAAATACCACTTTCAGTCATCAGATTATCAAATATTAAGATCAATAATATTCAGTGATGATACCATGTATAGGTAATGTGCACTCTCAATACCCTGTGGGTGTCAGGAATAATTTCGATGCACTTCTGGGAAAATATTGGGGTACTATCTATTAAAGTTTAAAGCCTAAAAACACACAAACACAGAAATTCTATTTCTGGAACTCTGTCCTATGGAGATCAAAGCCCCAGTATGTAAGGAGACGGTGTGTGTACAAGGCTAAGGTCTCTGGCACTGTTGGTGCCCACCCATGCCCCAGGCACTCACCATGCCAGTATATGCCCATGACGTCATACTGTGCCCCTATAACTTTCTGCTTGACAGTTCTCTTAATCTCGGATTGGACAGGGCAAAGTGTCAGTGAGTTAGTGCTCCGGGAACAGTCTTCAGGAAATGATAGATAAAAGTTTGAGGATAAATAACCCGGTCTCTTTGCCCCTTGAATGGAATAATTCTGAGATTTATTCTATACTATCTTCCAGAATTCCCCAGAGGACTGAGCCTCAGTTGCCCACAGTGTGACTTGCTTGATAATGCATTCTCTGTTGGCTTCCTCCCTTCCCTGAATCGATTCCCCATTTCCTTACTACTGTATCCTGGGATCAACTCTTTGTACAGTCAGCCTTTCATATTTGTGGGTTCCACATCTGTGGATCCAGATCAAAATATTTTTTATCAATATTTTCAGATCATAAATATTTGAAAAAAATTATGTCTGTACCGAACATGTACAGATTTTTTTCTTGTCGTTATTCCCTAAACAACACAGTATAACAACTATTTACATTGTATTAGGTATTATAAGTAAGCAAGAGATGATTTAAAGTATCCAGGAAGAAGTGCATAAGTTATACTCAAATACTACACAGTTTTGTATCAGGCATTTGCGCATCCATGAATTTTGGTGTCTGTGGGAGGTCCTAGTTACTGATCCCCCATAGATACCAAGGAATGACTGTACTCAAATGTTGTCTCAGAGTCTGCCTTTGGGGGACCCAACCTCAGCCAGTTAGCTAAGACAGCACTGTGTATAATAGAAAGAATTAGAAACAACCAGAGTGTTCAGCAATAGGGTAACTGTTGGATAAATGATGGAAAACTCATGCTATGGAATATTATGCAGGTGTTAAAAAGAATGAGTTGAGAATTGAGCAGTATGGCAGCATGAGGAGCTCTGTGGACCCACTCCCCAGTGAAACTGGTGAAAATTATTTTAAAATGGCTATTTAAAGTCTCTGAATATGGTGCTAAGAGCATATAGCAAGTGAAGAAACACCTACTCAAGAAAATCTACTAAATTGGGGTAAGAAGAGCCAGAGTCTGTGGTATCTGAACAAGACCACTTCCTCCCTTCCCACTCCAAGTTCACTGGGAAGGAAACTCCACTCTGGGCTGGTGTAGTCAAGAACACAGGACTGTCTCTCCAGGAAAGGCAGGACATCAGCATTCCCATCCCGCCTTGAGCTACCTGCTACTGAGATCTGCGTGAGTGTGACCAAATGTTGAAGGGTTCTCTTCTTCTGCCCAGCTCTCACTTGTCGACAGAAGCTCCACCTGAGCATAGCACTGCCGAGAACACTGTCTCCCTGACCAGCCCTTGCCCCACGCCTCATAAGGCAGAGGTTCCATGCCGGAAGGGGCAAGCTGAGAAGACCTGGAGCTATTTCTCCCACTGCCCAACCAGTGCTCCACTCCTAAAGAAGTGAAGATGTCATTGAGAGAGGAACTCATAATCTCTTCCCCAAGGAACTGACTTTATTTGCAAATGGATTACGGAGAAGTTCAATCCTAAAGGCATCCTCAAAAACAGTGGCTGTATTGGTGAAGGGCAACTGGAAGGAGATTGATAGATTCATTGGCGCTATAGGATAAATGGTAGGCCAGCTGGTTTGCTGGAGATAACCAAGGAAACAGACAGCTGACAGGGGCTCTGCTGTATCTGAATAAATTTCAAACACTGACCTTGGGAACTATCTCTGCAAAGGAGCCTGAGTTTGATTGGATTAGCCTGTAGAGCCCCCCAGAGTATTGTTGAAGACAGTAGGGCATTTGGCCAGCAATTAGTGGAGCGTAACAGCTGGGTATGGTCAGGGAAAAAGACAAAGAGAGCCCGACCAAAACCACTGTCATCCCAGGGCATACCCAAGGCTGGACCCCCTGAGGAGCAACACCAGAGGATTAACACTGCAGGGAGGAAATAGACATCACTAAAGTAATCCAGCCAGTTATTTTAAAAATAAACAAGAAAATAACAATAAAAAGCCCCAGAGAGGGAGACTAGTGCCAGAGTTACTACAATGTATTACCCAAAAATTACAGGACAAAATTGTAAAGAAAGAGGAAAGCATGACCTATACACTGAAAAACGTGAACAAAAGAAAGTGCCTTTGAGAGCAAACAGATATTAGAGCTAAAAAACAAGCACTTAAATGTAGCCATTGCAAAGATGTTCAAAGAACTAAAGGAAACTATGACTAAAGAAGCAAGGAAATAAAGGAAGAAATGAAGACAATGTTGCATCAAATAGGGAATATTAATAAAGAGGCAGAAATTATTTTTTTAAAAAAGAATCAAAATAGAAATTCTGAAGTTGACAAGTATGATAACTAAAATTTAAAAATTTACTAGAGGACCTCAACAATAGATTTTAAGTCCATGAAAAACAATTAGCAAACTTGAAGAAAGATAAGTTTATAGAGATTATGCAATCTGAAGAAAAGAGAAAAAAATGAACAGAGCCTCAGAAAGAGGTGGGATATCATTAAGTGCACCAACATAAATGAAATGTGAGCGTGGGAAGTTGAGGAAAGGGAGAAAGTAGCAGAAAGAAATAGTCAAAGAAATAATGGCAAACTCCCAAATTTATTGAAAGACATTGATCCACAAATCCAGGAACCCACACATTAATGAATGCCAAATAGGATAAATCCAAAGAGATTCACAAACGGAGACATCATGGTAAAAATACTGAAGGCCAAAAACAAGAAGAAAATCTTGAAAGGAGAAAGAGAAAAGTCACATGTCAATTACTAGGGAAGCCTAATAGATTCAGAACAATGCGAAAATGAAATGAAGAAAATTATTCTGTTAAATATAGTATCAAAAAGGATATAATACTCATGAAGAAATTTAACAAAAGCACAAAACTTATACTCTGAAAACTGTAAAACATTGTTGAAAGAAATGAAAGATCTAAATAAACATCCCATGTTCATGGATTGGAAGACTTTAATATTATTAAGATGGCAATACTCAGCAAATTATCTACAGATTCAGTGTACAATCCCTATCCGATTCCCAACTGACTTCTTTGTAGGAATCTCTAAAGTGATTCTAAAATCCATATGAAATCATAAGGGAGCCAGAATGGCCAAAACAATCTTGAAAAAGACAAATAAAAGTGGAGGACTCACACTTTCCTGACTTCAAAACTTACTCCATGCATGGCCATAACAGAGTGGGATAATAGACACAGGAGACTCCAAAAGATGGGAGGGTGGGAGAGGAGTGAGTGTTGAAAAATTACCTCTTGGGTACAATGTACACTACTGGGGTGGTGGGTACACTGAAAGTCCAGACTTCATCACTACACAGTATACCCATGTAACAAAACTACACTTGTACCCTCACCTATAAAATGAACAAACAGCAGCAACAACAAAACAAAATTTACTACAAAGCAACAGTAATGAAGACTCTGTAGGACTAGCAAAACAATAGGCATGTAAGTCAGTGAAATAGAATTGAGAGTCCAAAAATAAACCCATATGTCTATGGTGAACTGACTTCCAACAAAGGTGCCAACACCATCAAATGGGGAAAGAACAGTCGTCTTTTTGACAGTTGGCACAGGGACAGCTGGATAGTCACATGCAAAAGGATTGAAGCTGTATCCTTATCTCATACCACAGAGAAAAATTAACTCAACGTGGAGATAAAAGACCTAAACTAAACTAAAACTAAAACTGTAAAACTCTTAGAAGAGAACGTAGGGGTGAATCTTTGTTTTGGCAGTTTTGGCAATGCATCCTTAGATATGACACCCAAAGCATGAGCAACCAAAGAAGGAACAGATAAGCTCAACTTTGTCAAAGTGAAAACTTTTTTACTTCAAAGACACTATTAATAAAGTGAAAAGAAAACCCACAGAATGGGAGAAAATATCTGCAAATCATGTGTCTGATAAGGGACTTGTATGTAGAATATGTAAATAACTCATCTTATCCATAAGACAAATAACTTAAATAACCTAAATTAAAATGGCTAAAGGACTTAAGTAGACATTTCTCCCAAGAAAATATACCTATGGCCAATAAGCACATGAAAAGATGTTCAACATCATTAGATGTCAACACTGCAGTGAAATACCATTCCACACCCACTCGGATGACCAGGTTAAAAAAATCAGCCCCTAAGTGAGGGTGAGAACATGGAGAAACTGACACCATCGTCCCTTGCTGGTGGGAATGCAAACTTGTGCAGCCACTTCTAAAAATAGGCTGGTAGTTCCTCAAATGAGTAAACGTGAGAGTTACCATACAACCCAGCAGTTTCACTCCTAGGTATGTACCTGAGAGAAATGAAGGCATATTGACCCAAAAACCTGTACACAGCTGTTTATTGCAGCGTCATTCATAACAGCCAAATGATGGGAACAACCCAAATGTCCGTCGACTGGTGACTGGACAAACCAGATGCATGTGGCGTATTCACAGGATGCATAGTGTTAGCCCGTAACAAGAAACGGAGCACTGGCACAAGCCGCAACACGGCTGAATCGTGAAACATTACGCTGAGTGAAAGAAGCCAGTCACGGAAGACCAAAGACCACGTAGCGTATGGTTCCATTTATACAAAATGCCCAGAAGAGGCAAATCTATAGAGACAGGTAGTGGAATATGGTTGCTTAGGGACGTGGAGAATGGGGAGAGGAGAGGGGTTGGTGGTAAGGGGGTGACCCATAGATAAACGGTGTGGGATTTCTTTTTGAGGTGATAAAAGTGTTCTAACATCAGATGTGATGATGATTGTACATATTTGTGAATACACAAAAAAGCCATTGATTTATATACTTTAAGTGAGTCAATTGTATGGTATGTGACTTCTAGCTCAATAAAGCTGGAGTTTTTGTTTGTTTTTTAAAGAATGAGAACAATTGACTTGGAGGGATTTGTATGATAAATGCTTAAGTGAAAAAAGAAAGTCGCAGCCTGTTAGGGGTCAAATTGCATCCCCTCTTCCCCTCTTTGCTCCAGATTTGTATGTTGACGTCCCAACCCCTCAGTGCCTGGGAATGTGCTGTTATTTGGCACGAGGGTCAGTGTGGATGTAATTGGTCAGGGCCATGCTGGGGTAGGATGGGCCCCAATCCAGTATGGCTGCTGCCCTTATGAAAAGGGGACAATTGGGGACAGAGACACACACGGGGAGAAAACACCCGGTGATTTGGGGGTTCTGCTGTCACAAGCCAAGGAACTCCCAGAACTTGGAGGGAGGCCTGGAACAGACCCTTCCTAATGCCTCGAAGGGAGCAAGGACTTGTCGACACTTGATCTTGGACTTCCAGTGAGGTTATTGTCAGACAATAAGTACCTGTTGTTTAAGCCGCTCAGTTTATGGTACATGCTTTGCCACCCTAGCAAGCTAACACATGCAGTGACAATGGAAATAGAAGTTAACTTACATATTTATGTGTTTATATACAGATCGGTGAGGAAAGACTGCCTTTCATATTGTTAACAATGCTTATCTCGCAGGACAGGAACAGAGTGGGAGAGGCTGTTAGGTTTATAAATATGTTTTCATTGTTTGAATTGTTATAATGAGCATGTATCTTTTTTGCATTGAAAAAAAACAAAGGATTTTAAAAAGAAAGCCAGGATGCAAGCTTTAGGGACTCTCTTCATTTTTTCTTTTATCTTTCTTGATTGGATATTTCAACTGCCTTCTGGAAAGGTCTTCCTTTTCAGACCCCAAATTTTTTGGCTAAATATACTCTCCGAAGTGGTCTGGAAAATCTGCGGAACACTGGGTATGATGAAAACAGGAAGGAAAGTGGCTCTTGCTCTTCCGGCCTGGGGAGTGGAGACTGACGGCAAGGAAGATGAAGACGATGGTGGTGGCCGTGGTGGTGATGATCGATGCATGTTGAAATTTCCAGTTTGCACTTTCCCCTTGCTTACCCCGCCTCATTTGATGCTCTAAGGCAATATCTGTATTTCACACATTTGGAAACAGAGGCTCAGCCGGGTTAAGTGACCTGTGTAGGGCCCACAGCCAGTAAATTGTGGGGCCAGCGCCTGCGCCTGGATTTCCCTTCCAACTCGCAGGGGCTTCAAACATGGCCGAGGCTGGGCGTGGCACGGGGTCCCTGCCCACCCTGTCCAGTATATCAGGCCTTCTCCCTGGCTTAGTGGGGACCTTTTCTCGTTCAAAGTAGTCATGATCTGGGGGGAAAAATCCGGAGCCTGCTACCTTCTCTCTGCAGTTTCCCAGCGGCCCCAGTTGGTTTGCTGCGACGGGGGGCCTGCATTATTCAAGCCCATGGAATATTCAGGCTGCGGGCAGAGGAACTGAGCCTGTCAGGGCTGACTGCGCTGTTTCCTCACAAAAGGCCCCTGCGGGCTGGGGAAGCTGCATGTCTCTGCGAGGCAGCCTGAGCCTCGAGCTAGGACAGATGTGTCGTCCTGGCCTGACCCAGGAGGGGGCGAGGGCTGCCTCCGCCACCTGATGGATGTCCTCATTTGGGGGGAATGCATTATTGAGCACAAGGGCTCTTTCCAACCAAACTCCTGGACAAAACGGCTCAGCTGTGTCCCCACTGGTGGGAGACTCGCGCCCCAAGCGAAGAAGAGCCCATTCCCAGGTGGCGTGGGCCCAGTGCGCCGTGACTGTGATAACTTTCTGGGTAGTGGGTGCTCTTCCCTCAACCCTGTGGGGAGCCAACCTCCAGAAGAAAAACTTGGGACTTGGGACACATTGGTCTCAGCACTGATGTCAGCCCTGTGACTGCGAACACACCAGACCCATCAGTTTGAAAGCCCTGGTCCTCTGTGACGGCTCAGCTCCCATGAGGTCAGTATGAACTGGGTCCCTAAACAAGGTGCAGAATGCTAAGCCATAATTCCAGAACTTCTCATCCTTGAACCTTTGCCCTCTTGAACCTGTGAGCATAGTTCTAGAGTGCGAGAAAGCCAGGGGTACACTTCTGGAATCTCAGAGTCATTAGTTTCAGAATCCCAGTGGGCAGGTCTGGAACCTCAGAGTCAGTGGCTCTAGAACCAGGGCGGTGATTCTGGAACCCAGCACGCCCAGTCTGGAAACCTGAAGCCGTCACACTTGTGCAGAGCTCATTTTGCCCTGTCTGGGGCAGAGCCCATCCAGGAAAACAAGCTTTATGGAGTGAGCACCTGGCAGCAGTGAAGGCAGGTGCCCCTGCTTTGCCCTGAAAGGTACAATTACACAAGAAATAGTGGAAAGTTCTTTGAACTGTGTCAAAGCTGTTCAGCCACCAGTTAGGGCTGCCATTGCATCTGCCTTTCAGAGCTGATTGACATGGGGGAGACCCTGCCTGCCAGAGGGGAGCCTCCCCGCTTCCCAGGTATATTCCCTGCTTTCTCAGTAGCTCAGGTGAGCACCCCCTGGGAGGGCACCCACTGTTCCCTCTTTTCCAGCTGCCCTCTGGGCTCTGACTGGGGTGGAAGTCTACCCATGTGGGACCCCCTGGTCTTCCCCCCATCTTGCAGATGGGGAATCTGAGCCCCAGAATGCCCTCCCTGGTCTGGACCACGGTTTCTCAGCCTCAGTCCTATTCACATTTTGGGCTGTGTAATCCTTTGTTGTGGGGGCGGTCCTGTGCATAGCAGCATCCCTGCTGTACCCTCTGGATGCTGTAGCATTCCCCCAGTGCGACAACAAAAATGTCTCTAGACCTTGCCAAGGTCCCCCTCCAGCTGCAAACTGTCTATGGAATGAATTCCTGAGACTGGAGTTGATGCCTGAGGGGTGGGAGTGGGGTTGTTCTCAGGCCCCTGCCCACCCAGCTAGCTGCTTGGCCGGCCCCCTTCCCAACCTGAAAACACCCCCATTAGGATCCATAGAGAATAACCAGTTATCCCCATTTTACAGAGAAGGAAACAAGGGTTCAGAGAATATAAAAAGAGGTTTGAATTGCTCAAGATTGCACAGCTGGCCAGTGGTGGAATTAACATTCAGACTCATATCTCTGTCCACCACCCCCTCATTCCCACTGGGATCCGGAGCTCTCCCAGTCATTCGACAAGCATTTATTGAGCACGTGCTATGGACCAGACCCAATTCTAGATGCTGAGGAAATTACAGTCAATGAAACAGATCCTTGCTCTCATGGAGAGGGGTGTTTGTGTGTGTGTGTGTGTGTGTGTGTGTGTGTGTGACAACAAACTAATACCCAGCTTGGAGCCAGGGTCGAGGGCAAACGAGAGGACCCCATGGCTGCTCAAATGCCCCTTCCTTAGCCAGGCTGGTGACTCAAAGCTATAAAAGCTACCACCAATAATACAATGAGCCAGTCTCCATTCACCTTGTTGTCCCAGGAAACCCAGCCCAGAGAAGTGTTAGCTCCAGGACTCACCTCCAGCCGGTGGATGCTCGGTTTCCGGATAGCAGGGTTGAGGAGCCAGGCCAGGGCGGCAGCTCCGGGCAGGCTGCCCTGGGGTGCGTTTCCATTCTTTCACTTCCGTCCAACTTCGAGCCGGGCGCCCAGCCTGGTTGTGCAGACTCAGGCCCCCATAAATTATGCACATCACTCCCATCTCTAGATGGAGGCGCAAGAGAAATTACAGCTCCCATTAACTTCGGCTGCGCAGGCAGCCCAGCTGTCTCTTCCGCTCTGGCCGCTCCCTGGCTGGAAGGGACGGGTTTGGCCGTGGGAGGGCCGTGAAACACTGGGCTGCTCTGAGCTAATGCTCAGCGCCTGTAACTGCTTGGCAGAGAGACGCCTTCTGCCCACAGCAGGTATGGTGCTGGCGCCCCGCTAGCTGGTCTGACGCATGGAGAGGCCAGGCGACGGCCCAGAGGTGCTGCTGTTCACGCGCCCGCTTTGTGGATGTGAGGCTGGGGGCTTCAGGCCACCTCCCTGGCAGTCCCCTGCGCCTCCTCTCTGCTCTCCCCTCCACTCGTGTCCTCAAAGCCCCGTGCATGTGGTGGCTGTGTCGCCCTTTTCCCCATGAACACGAACAGCCCAGGAACAAGTTTCTGAGCACTTGGTATAAGGCGACCTGAGCAGGGCCAGCAACTATCCCATCTGCTCGCCCCATTTTGCAGATGAGAGAGGAAGCGTCTAGTCCAAGATCTCCAGGAAGGTAGTGGTGGTGTCAGCCGAGGGACCGAGTTCTCTTGACACGGGGCTCTTGCTGGTACACCAGGTGGCCCCAGGGCCCCTGAGAGGGCAGCCGCGTGCCCTGGCGGAGGACAGTGCCATACCACGCCCTTTGCCGGCACAGCCACATTCTTTCCCCTCCCCCCAACCCAGGCCCGCCAGGGCGCTGATTGGACCGGGGCTTGGGGGCGGAGCCAAAGTCCGCCATAGGTGCGGTGAGCTCTGCCCAATAGGAACGTCCTTTACTCGAGCCAACAACCTGAGCCAATCAGCGTGCCTCATGGGGAGATACAAATGCTCAGGTAAGGTTGTAGGCTGGGCTGCCCAGACACCTTGTTCAGGGCACCTGCTGTTCGTGTGTCCCCTGTGTCCCCGCCGTGCGTGGGCACTGCTCCCTGCCTTCCCCAGCAGCTTCTGGTGCCTGGTCAGCGCCAGCACTGAATTCCCAGATTGTACCAATGCCCCCAGGTAAGACAGGCCTCTGGAGGGGACTAGGGACATCGCAGTGACAGCTGGTCAGGTACAGGCTTTCAGCAACATCACCCCTAGTGAATTCCGCATCTGCGGACAGACTGCTGAAGTTATATACTGCAAGGCCCAGCGATATTGATCAGAATCAATATTTATAAAAGAAGTGGCTGCTTCCACGTTGAGAGGGCCTGTCTGCTGCTCCTCAGGGTATTAAGTGTTAGGCCCAGGGATAACCAACCCAAACTCTCCCAGGCTCAGGCTGGGATGCCAGCCCAGGCAGCAGCCGCGCCCAGCCCCCACCCAGGCTTGAGCTCACAGTTTTCTGTGTGTCACAGTGGACTCCAGGGTCCCTCTATCTAATCGTGTTTCTGTTAGTTGTAATAATTACAGTGCTGGCCACCCTTTTATTGGATGCGTGTGCCTGGCTTCTGCTGGGCACCTTATATAAATTATCCGTGAAGTTTGTAAAGCCCTCAGTGGTAACCTTTCTCATCTTCTTTATAAAAATAGGAAAACTGAGGCCCAGAGAGATTACACAATTTACTCAAGACCAGATCTCTAGAAAATGGTGGAAATGGAACCTGCAGGTCAGCTTCTGATTCCAAAGCCCTCGCCCCAGCTCTCGCCTGGCCTTTGGGTTGGGTCTTGAGGGGTAAAGTTGGAAAACATCCATTCACCTCATGTATGTGCTCATTCATTCACTCATTCATTTGGCAAGCTTGTCCTACAGTTCTAATAATTTCCTTCTTAGCCTTCGTAATCGTCATAATTTTCTTGTTTATTCACTTGCTCTCTTATTTGTCTATGATTTCTGGAACATGAGCTCCATGAAGGCAGAGACTGTGTGTGTTTTAAATTCCCAGTGCCTAGCTCTCAAGAAATGTTGCCTGATATCATAATGACAGGGTTAAAAAAAAAGAAGAAATATTGGCTGAATATTGAATGGGTTATTGGAAATCAGGAGTGAAGATACACTTAATTGTTGAATGAATGTAGAAGTGGTCAAGCCTAAATGAGTGCACGGATGGGTGAATGAACTAGTCTTAGGCTGTCTTCTCTTCCGTAAAGTGACAGCTACTATCTCTCTCTAGTGGGGTGAGTTAGGTAACACAGGCGTGGAAGTCATTAGGGCTGGTCACGAGTTTTCCAGATCCCCTTCTGAGTAAACCTTAGGATGCTCTTCCCTGCCCCTTTGAAGTTACATGTGGCCAAGTGATTTCTTTGGCTGACGAAATGTGAGTGTAAGAGATGAGTGTCCCTTCCAAGTGACAGCTTTAAGTGCCAATGAGAGAGAGTCACCATGTCCCTTCCCCCTGTGATGACACCCACGGAAGGTGGGTCCACACGGGCTCTCTGGCTACTCTAGGCGCCTGAAGGGCCGTGATGAGCAGAGCTCCCCGCCACGCTGTGAGGAACGGATAGTGTGAGTGAGAATGAATGTGGTGTTAAGCCACTGAGAGTGTGGCATTGTCACTGCAGCATGACCCAGCCCATCCTGACTAATGCACAGGGTGGGCGCCATGGGGGGCCTGCAGCGGAAGAGGTATCCCACACACGCATGGCAGCTGGGAAGATTTTCCTGCCCTCCACGGTTCAGCAGGCCTTTTGTTTCCTGGATGCCAGGGACACTGTCTTGGGACAATGGAGACATTTTTCTCCAGCTCTTTCCCAGTTGGCTCAAAGCAAAGAAACCCAGACATGAAGTCACCACTTGTTTGCGGCGAGAGAGCAAGAAAGAAGCCACAGCAGTATTGTGTTTGCCTTATTAAGGCTCATTTTCTCATTACAATTTTCCCTCCTAATTGCTAATTTTTCCAGCTTCTGCAAGAGCCATTCTACTTCCGCCTTGTTCCTCCCCTCCACTCCAAGAGCTGGTGCTTCAAGAAAGTGCCACAGATGGGCCAAAGAGAAACACACATGCTTGTTTTTAATTTACGTGAAATCCTCTTCGTTCGCTGCTACTGGGACGGGCAGCTGCCAGGCTCTTCTGGCCATGTGGCCGGGGACTCAGCCCTGAGGACCAGCCCTGTGGAGGGAGGGGCTCCATCCGTGGCTCCCTGCCCTTGCCAAGGACCGACTCTTCGGCAGTGGGGTGGCCCTCTCCTGGCCAGGACGACTGAGCCTCATGAGCACCTGGGCACAGCAAGCTGGAGGAACGACAGTCCTGAGTCCTCAGATGACTGACACACTCCCCGAGCACCACTGTGCGCCCAGAGCTGTGCCTGCGGCTGCTCCACTGTGCCAGCTGTGCCTCTGCTGTCCCCTCTTTGGGACAGGGCAGTTGTCACCCCCATTTTTAGATGAAGAATCACAGAGAACTGAGCTGCCTTGGCCCAGGCTGCTTCCCTGGATAGCAATGGCAGAGCCGCCATTTCCCCTCTGTCTGTCTGTCTGTCTTCCCCACAGGCTCCTCCCACACTACAGGCTGCCCCAGATCATCCAGGAACTGTCACAGGGACAGAACCCTTTCCCAGTTCTTCTCTGAGCCAGGTTTCAGTCCTATGTACCACTGCTTACTGGCCACAGGACCCGGGCACATTTCTTCCCTCCTCCAGGGCTTGGTCCCCACCTTTGGGCTGCGGGATTAGGATCGTGGTGTCTGTACATCCTATTTTTGGGATTCCGGGTGTGATACTCTCTTACAGGTCTTCAGCACACTCTCGGGGGCCGCTCTCCCAGAGGCAGGGAGGACGGGTCCTTTCCATGTGATGTTATAGGTGGATCAGACCGACAGCCCCAGGCCCAGGAGTGTGGATAGTAGAGTGTTTGGAGGTGTCGCCTGGCTCTGCCCCTGGTGGGAGCAGCACTTCACCTCTCTGAGCCTTGACTTTATTATCTATAAAAGGGAGGTCATAATCTTTCCCTCGGTACGGGGGAGTGAAACCTCAGTGTGAAGGCACTAGCTCAGTTTCTGGCATTCCTGCAATGGCAGTTGTGACTGCCATCATCACCATCACCATCATCTCTTGTTTTTGTAGTTATGCAGATTTTTTTTTAGAATTAGAGAAAGCCACAGCTGTTATAGACCAAAAAGTTCACCTGATCCAACTTCTGTTTTTTTACAAATTAGGAAGCCAATTTCAAGAGAAGGGAAATGCCGTGCTCAACTGGGGTCCCACAGAGGACTAGCAGAGCTGAGTTTCGAACCTGGGGCCCTCAGTTCTTCCTTGTGGCACCCCTTTTCCTCCTCTTCCCTACCTTTTTTATGGAAAAATAAAAGCACCTGCATCTGAAAACAACTGCACTGACTTGTTGGATCTCCGTGGGAAAGGCTTCGCTGGGCTCGGTTCCTGCTGGGTCTGGGGTTGTCCCCGGAATTGGGAGCAGCCCCATCCTCCATCGGGGTTACCACACGGCTGGCCAGCAGCAGAGGCCCCCGAAGTCAAGTGCCCATGGCTGTACCTCGAGGAGCTCTGCGGTGACATTAGCCCTGCCCAAGGCGTCTTCCTGGGACCACCCGTGCTGCTTAGAGCAGCTATTCTTCAAGGAATACAAACCCAGGTTATAGCCACTTACGTGACTGGACTGTGCTTACCAGTTTTTAGTTTATGAAGTTCTTTTATGTCCTGTTATTATGCTTGCTATTATTATATTTCATTCTCTAAATCGCCCGAGGGGTAAGGATTCATCATCCCATTTTATAGATCGGAAAATAGAGGCTCAGGATTGAATTTGAGGTTGTGTTGGTAGTATCATAGCTATTAGTCACCATGTGGCTATTTAAACTAAAATTAAATAAAATTTTAGTTTAAACGTTTTCAGTTCCTCACTGGTATTGGCTACATTTCAAGTGCTTAACAGGCAGGTGGGGGCCAGTCGCTACCCTGTTGGACAGCAATAGTATAGAATACTTGCAGCATTGCAGAAAGTCTGTCCAACCAGGATGGGGTGAAGTGACCATCATAAGGTGGCTTAGTCATTAGGTGGCACAGTGGGGACCAGGAACCGTGGTTTTCTGACTTCTAGTCCAGGGCGCTTTCCAGGGTCCCCTGAAAATGGAGTTTGCAGTGTGGGAGTGGAGTGCGGAGGCAGCTCCCAGAAGCCCTGTAAGCCCGGGGTTCCCGCAGATGCTTTGGATATGGGGGCCCACCTTGCATGTGGGCAGGGCCGGGTGTAGGAATGTCTTTCATCTTCAATGTGAGCAATTTGTTTCCTGTTTTGTATCAAACTAGTAAGAACTGCCCCACATGTTCCAACATTTGTGTCCAGTCATTTTTGTAATGACACAGCGGAAGCTCCTCCATCAGCGGGATGTGCAGGGTCTCCCGTTGCATCCAGATCCTCTTTCCCCGGAACTGACCGGGCCTGGGGCTCAGGCACTCCAGAGGGCACTGGTTGTGGCTGGCATCCTCCTCCTCTGCCCAGGTGGACAGGGGATGTGTCTGAGCAGCCTGCCCCCTGGGGGTGTCTGAGCTACCCAGAGCCTCCCACCTGCCTGCTGGAGGATGTGGGGTCCCTGTTGCTAACCCCAGGCTGCACAGGAGCCTTCAGGAGGAGGCCGGGGCCCCTCTTCCCCCGGCCCAGCTTGGCTCAGAGCCAACCTCCTCTGGCCCCTGGAAGAGGAAGGACTTGGGTTTCAGCACTGCAGGCCAGAGCAGCCATTGTCCAAGCGACCCATGGGCCGGGTGCTCGGTCAGAATCAGAATCAGGGGCCACTTCCCTCTGTCAAGTGGCTTTTTCTCCCTTCCTACCCTTGAAACTCAGGAGTCCGGATTTGTCCCTCTTGCCCACCATAAGAGTCACCTAGGTAGGAGTGGTCAGACACACTTCTGCCCTCGAGACAGGGAATTCGGATGATACCAAGGTGGTCTCGTCGCCTCTGCCTAGAGCAGAGACGGAGTATACTTCTTGGTGGGACCCTTCCTACATACTTAGGGGCATTGTGGGAGACGACTGAGGCTTCAGCTGCTTAACAAGCACACACATTGGAAAGCCACGGGGCTTGTCCTTGTGCCTTGTTTTATGGATGCTGCCATGGTCTGAATGTTTGCGTCCCCCTAAATTCGTATGTTGGAATCCCGACCCCCAAGGTGACGGTATTAGGAGGTGGGGCCTTTGGCAGGTGATTAGGGTATGAGGGTGGAGACCTCATGAATGGGATTAGCACCCTTTTAAAAGGGACCCCAGAGAGCTCTCTGACCCTCCCCACCATGTGAGGACACAGAGAGAAGGCGCCATCTGTGAACCAGGAAACAGACCCTCCCTAGACACCAGATCGGCCAGCACCTTGATCTTGGACTTCCAGTCTCCAGAACTGTGAGAAATAAATTTCCGTTGTTTATAAACCACCCAGTGTAAGGTATTTTATTATAGCTGCTTAGCTTGGGCTAAGACAGATGCCAGTTAGAGGCTTAGCAAAGGGCAGGTCTAAAGTCAGGTGAGTGCCCCGATCATATCTGTAGATTCTCAGAAAGGTATTTCGTGAGGGCAGGTGAACTCATCTTTTTGGGAAATGCACCTTCTTTCCCAACCATAAGAACCTCCATTCATCCACTGGGCTACCCTGGTGTCCTCTGGCTGAGAAAAGGCTGGAGAATTCCTCCCTGGGAGGTGTGGCAGTTGGCTTGGAAATGCAGCACCTGGAGGGGTCATAGGTTAACTGCAAAGCTGTTACCTGCTCAAACCCAGTCCTGCCTCCAGGCGCCAGGTGTAAACCTGGACTCATGCTCAACTCCCCCTCCCCCGCCCTCACTCTCAGCCAGGTGCCAAGCCCTTAAAGCTCCTTGGGTCTCTCTTCCTGTGTCCTATCCCACCGGCTCTTCGGCTCTTCGGTTTAGTGCAATAGCCTCCTCGCTGGTCTCCCTGCTCCTCCCCTGCTCCCTCCCCGAGCCAGCAGTGCCCCCCCCCACCCAGACTGGACCAAGTGGCTCCCCTGGGGGCAGGGAGGAGGAGTGGGGCATCTGCAGCACTGAGAGCTTCCCCATGGGGGGGGGGTGACGGAGATGGCAAGTAGGTTGTCCCCACGTGCCCACTGCGATCAGTTGGCAGCAGCTGTGTGCAGCATGGTGCCTGGAGCACTCATCCTCAAGGATCCCGCAGCCGTGTCCCACCTCAGTGGGACGTAATACTTGGGCCAGTCAGAAGAGCAGGGCCCACAGAGCTCTTTCATCCTGGATGACATCCCATGTTTGTACCTTCTGTGGCACCCAGGGCTTTCCAGGGCTGGCCCGCCCTGCTCCCGGCCTTCTTTACCGCCGTTGCACTCGCCCTCCACGCAGGGGCGCAGCTTCCCTGTCTTCCCACCGCCTTCTGCGTGGACGCCCTCCCTTCTCCCACGTCCAGGGCCGCCTGCCCCTCTGTCTCAGTTCTGGGACCTGCTCTTCCAGGCAGCTTTGACACTCCCTGTTGGAACTGGCCTCTCCCTCTGTGGAGAGCCTGGAGACTCTGCAGCCCTGCGCCACCTAGAGCCGGGGGAGGCAGAGAGGCCCACGGCAAGTTGAACAGGTGAATCTCAGGAAGCGCGAGGAGGATGGGGTGGGGTGCAGGGGTGTGAAGCTGGGGCTTTCTCTCCAGCTCCAGCCTCTGCCTCTCATTTTTGGCCACCTCACTGTCCGCGGATCCCTCAGCCCCATGGCAGGAGGTATGCTGGGGCAGCTCCAAAGGTTTCTAGTTTACCACCCTATGCAAGATTCCACCCCCGCTCAATTCTCATTAGAAAAATCCAGGGAAGGGCTCTGATTGGCCCATTTGGGCTAGGTGCTCACCCCTGGACCAGTCAGCTGTGGCTGGGAGGCAAATTGTCCAAGAACAGGTGCTCCTGGCCTGGCTGCAGGGAAGGGAGTTTCTGGGCACAGGGAATGGAGGGCCAGGCAGACCATAAATGCCACTCCAGACCTGGCCAAGCCTCCCACTTCTCCGAGTGCCAAAGGCTGCACCCAGCGGCCAGCTCAGTGGCACAGGGTATGACGGAGGCAAGGGAGGTGAGTCGAGAGGGTAGGTGAGACCAGCTCTTGGGAATGTGTTTCTAGAAACTGCTGTAGAAACAGGTGGGGCTGGAGACTTCTTTCTGAATACTTACGTATTTAATCTTCTTCATAATCCTTCCAGGCAAGTAAAGATTCTCTATTTACTCAAGGTCATGCAGCCACTGAGCCAAGAATTACCGAGTACTGGGGTGCCAGGCACAGGGACCCTCCCCAGGGAGGCATCCCTGTTATCCTTCCTCTATGGACCAGAGAATGAGGCACAGAGATGCTAAATGACTCTACCAGGGTCACGTGGTTAACTGAGGGTCAAACCTGGATTCAAACCCAGGACCGTTTGACATCTCGGTCCTACACTCTGAAGACGAAGCAGATGAGATTTTAACCTTGCGGCTCTGTGGCCTTTCAAAACTTGAAGGGCCATGGGGCTGTGGGGAGGTGGAGTGGGACTTTTCTCCAAATCCTGGGGTCACACTGGAGCAGTCTCCTTATAATTCTTGTTTCTACTGCCCTGCAGTTTTCTCTGCCTCCGTATGTTAAAAAGAAAGAAAACAATTTAACGACAACAACACAGAAAAACTTAGATCATTTAAAAAAATACAAAAAAGTCTGACTTATGTGAAATTTAATTTAATTTATTTTTATACCAGCAGCTGTCAGTTCAAAGAACAACAACAAAGTAGCCATCTGTGCTTAATTTCATCAATCCGCTGTCGATGGTCACGTGAGCGTGGCTTTGGATTGAGGCAGAGCACGTGGCTAGATCTCAGCCCCTCAACGAGCCCTCCGTCCAGGCAGGGGGAGGGGTCCTCGTGGCCAGCTTAAGGGGCGGAGGGGGCTCCACGCAGGGAGCAGCGGGGCACAGCACCTGGGCACTCAGGGCCGGACTTGTCACCAACAGGAGAAACCGGCCGTCCCCTTTGGCTTTCCACCTTAGCTCAGCCCCTCATATTTCATTCACTCCTCATGTCAGTGGGGGGTGAGCTTTTCACCTGAAAAGATGGGGAAACTCAGAGGGGTCTCTCTCCCAAGCTGAGATATAGATTCACACCCCCGTCCGTGACACTCCCAAACCCGTGTTCTCCTTACACCGTGTGGTCTCCTGAGCTTGAAGCCAGGGCAAAAAAATCTCTGGGGCTAGATTCCTGTACACTGGAACTCTTGAAATCAGAGAGCGACCGGGGCCCCGGTGGGAGAGGGGACCCTTCTAGTCGCAGGCAGGGCTGTGCCCCCCTTGTCAGGCTGAGCTGCACACGCGCTCACTGCTCCTCCTGCCGGCGTCTGCACAGCAGGGAGAGGTGACACTCGCAGACCGAGCTGATGTCTCCCGGGCTAAGCTCCTCCGTGCATGGACGCCTACAGCCTTTGGGCTCTGTGAGGCAGGTGGCACTTGCCCGAGGCCACACTAGGCACGTGGGTGGAGGCCGGGTCCACTCTTGCGCTCTGCCTGGACTGCCCAGAGGCTCACGCTCACCCAAAGCCCTAGAAACCCGTCCAGCAGATCCTAAACTGCAGCGCCAGCTCTGAGGACCCCGGGGATCAGCCAGACCGAGAACACGAGGCCTGAGAAGGAGAGGGGCCTTCCCTGGGTCACACAGGGTCAGCCGCGAAACCGGGCTGGGACCCAGGTTTCCCTGCCTTGGTGCAGCCCCAGGCTTTGCACTGCAAGGCCAGCTTGTCACATGCCACTGCGGCCTGTCCTCTCTGAACAGGGCTGGGGTTGTGAGGCTTCCCCGGGGCCCCATTTCTTTGTGATTCAAGGAACAAACCCTGGGCTGGAATGGACCCCTTCCTGTGCCTAACCTGGCAAAGCCCTCCTCCCTGCTAGAAAAAGACCCACACCCCAGCACAAAATCAAAAGAATCCCCAGTTGGGATTCCTGGGCAAATCACAGCTTTATTTACTGCTGAATTAAAAGAAGTAAGAGTGAGCAAGTCAGAATCATTAAAATATAGATCACTAAAGTCACATTTTTCGATTTGCTGTATGAAAGGGGGGGAACATGCCAATTGGCTTGTCATCTTCTCATTAAATAACAGATGGCAGCTGAGTCACCGCTCCCGGCAGTCAGGACGATGCTGGCCCGCCGGCTCCCTTGCTGGGGCCCAGCCACCAGGGACTGGGAGGCCTGTGGGGGGCAGCGGAGGAGGGAGCCTCACCTCCTTCCGCCTCTTCCTCCTCCCTCCAGCCCCATCCGCTTCCTGTCCCCACCTCTGAAGCTCTCACAGCCCATCTGTTCCCATCTCGCTCACTTGACGAACGATCCCGGGCACCCCCCATGTGCCCAGCCCTGTGGCAGGCTGGGGGACACAGCCCCTGTGCCCATGGGGACCCCAGTCTGGCCAGGGAGTCAGAAGATGGGCAAGAATGGGGAACCCAGAAGTCAGGTTCTGGACGAGGATGCCTAGGGGCTATGGGGACCCAGAGAGGCCCCTGTCCTGGCCTGAGGTGAGCAGGGTCCGGCCCTGCACAGAACATGGGCAGGGGGTTCTCCTCTCAGAGGACCACTGAGGCAGGCCACCCCTGAGAACTCTACTGCCCCGGAGGTCTGAGTGGTCCTGCCTGGAATCAAATCCTTCCTGTCAAAGGCCTTGCCCCTGGGCCTCCCTCCTCCACCCCTGCATCTTCCACCCACCCCCTCCTCCATCCCCCTCCACAGATGCCTGCTGGGCGCCTCCCGCCTGCCAGGCCCGGGGTGGGCAGAGGCCCTTCCTTCCAGGAGCTTGCGTCCAGCCGCAGAGATGCCATTTCTGGCTGGCCTGTAGATGGTCATTGGCACGTCGCTCTCCCTGCCCTGCTGACTTTCTCTGTCACTGCTTTTGGGGACCCGACTGCTGGCCCCACGGCTGTCAACGTCTCCTCCTGAGCAGTGTGTCTCAAACCCCACCCCACGGCCGGCAGCCTCTCTAGAGTGCTGGCAGGGCTGCAGGGCCCCCGGGCAGGGGCGAGGGGAAGAGGGCTGCAGTGGGCTGATGTCTCCAGGAGCAATCCCCAGGCGGGACTGCCAGCTCTCACTCCTTGGCCTCTCCTCACAAGTGGCACAGGCTGCGTTTGAACTTGCGCTCCACAGGCCGAGAGGCCTTTGTCGTCACAGGACACGAGACCATGTGCAACTCTGAGGGCAGACGTCGAAACGGGTCTCTGTCAAATTCAGAAGGAAATATCGGGGTGTGCCACTTGTACCAGCAGCTGGGCACCGCGCCCCGCAGTGTGCGCTTTGGGAACGAGGGCAGCTCAGTAGAAGATTCCTGGGCTTGGAATCCAGCTGGGTTTCGATGTATCAGACACTCGTTCTTTAACCGCTTCAGAAATAATTACTGTTCCATCCCCGGTTCTAACTCCGAAGCCGGTGTTGGGATGGGTTCTGCTGAGGCCCAGCGTGGGGGCCGGGCACGGTCCTTACTTCTCTGCCCTCAGCCTCCTCCCCAGGCTGGCAGTGGGCTCGGTCCCTGCAGCTGGGCGTGGTGAGGATGGTACAAGATGGCCCGGCCTGGGGGTGGGGGGCGCTGGACAATAGCACTCGTACCCTCCTGTTTGAACTGTGGCTTTCCAGGCCGCGAGCCCTCCGGGGTGGGGTGGCATTCAGAATGTCTGGGCCACCAGGCTCCCTCCAGAAGCCCAGCTTCGGGACGTGGGGATCCAGATGTTGCCGCTTCTCCATGGCAGTGATCTTGCCCTGAGAGCAGGCGCCGTGAGGCGTGTCTGACACCGCTGGTCATCAATTGGTGAAGGGCAGTCGCCTTAAGCACCTCCTGCCTGAGAATTCCTGTCCGACCTGAAACTCCGGGCCGCCTGCCCCGACCTTCACAGGCCCCTCTTGTCTGCGGGATAAATTATGAAATTCTTTGCATTTTTTGTGCAAGAACATCTGGTCTCCCCGATCTGCAGCCGATGATGAATGGGTGCTGAGGTCTCTTTCCTGTCTACCCTTGCCGGCCCGCACTTTCCACCTGTTTGAAATCAATATTCTCAGGTGTCAACTGTGACATGTCCTGTGCTCTGTGCCACGGTCCAGTTTTTCTCCCGCAGCTCCGCGGCGGACACACGCCCTGCCGGCTCAGCCTGCAGGGTGATTTCCGGGGTCCCGGCCGCCTGCCCTGGGAGCAGCCCTGTGCTGGTGGGCACGTGGCTCCCCCATTCTCCCACCACCCGACATCCCATGGACACTTTTGATTCAGCATGTCCGAAAAATGCAACCCCACTCCCCAAACCTGCCCTGCCCAGCCTTCTGATCTCTGTGAAGGTCCCCAGCACCCACCCAGTCACCCCGCCACCCCGTTAGCCTTATGGACTCTCCTCCTAAAACATTCTAGAACTCTCTCTCTTGTTCCCACATTCCCTGCTACTGCCCATGAAGACTATTGGAGTAACTCTTGGGCTCTCTGCCTCCCGCCTTGCTGCTCTCCGGGGCCTCCTCTGGACAGGCTGGAGAACCTCCTTTGCGTGATACAAATCTGGGAATGTTGCCCTCCCTCTGCCTCCCCTTGTCTGAGAGACGCTGCCGCCTGCAGCAGGCTGCAGCAGGGCCCTCTCTCCTCCCGGCTCTCGGTTGGACATGCCCCTTCCACTCTGGTGTCGGACACACTTCAGGGACTGCTTTCGAACCTCGGTGCTCTCCAGACTTAGCGTTTCTTCCATGCCTGGCACACGCCTCTGTGGCAGAGAGGGTGGGGAGGCGCGGCTGGGAGAGGCTTTCCCGGCTCCTTCCACACCCAGGTGGAGCCTCACAGCCACTGTGATCCCAGCGACGCCGTCACTTGCAGGCAAGGCGCGGAAGGGCCAGGGCTCCCAGCCTGTCTCGTGCCCTCTCCTGGCCCCAATCCCGCGGCACCCGGCACCGCAGCAACCCACGTGGAGAAGGCGCTGGAGCCGCCTGCCCACAGGAGTCGGCGTCTGAACCAAGACTTGGGGGAGAGCTGCCCACTGCCCAGAAACACCTGGTGGGGGCTTTTCATAAGCGAGAGAGAAACTTCCAGCTGCACGTTTTTGGCTCTGTTCATAGCTGCGGCTACCACTACCCTGACTCAGGGGTCAGCGAACCACAGCCGAGGGCCAAGCCCGGCCTGTATTTATAAATCAGGTTCTACTGGCCCACGCGCCCGTTCATTTGCGTCTCGACTGTGGCTGCTGCCGCACTGTGAGTGGAATAGATGTGACGGGGACTGTGTGGCCGCAGAAGCGCAGATATCTGTTCTCTGACTGCACAAGTTTGCCGACTGCTGCCTTAAACGAATGCCCCTTTCTGAGTTACTGATGGCCGCGTTCGACGCCTCTCCCTGGCAGTTGCGGGTTTGTCTAATTCACCTACACAAAGCACCTAGCACGTGTAGGTTCGTGGACGCTGCTCAGATAGTTGTGCTTGACTGGCGCACTGTGGATGAGTAACCGGGGAAAAGTGTCAACTTTATTCACTCAGACCTAGCTCGCTCAGACTATCTGATACTTCAGGTGCCGGCTGGGTCCCCAAGCTCCCCCACCCCCAGGTGAGAAAAGGTAACTGCAGCCGTTCTTCCCACCTTAGTCCAGAACTCTCCCAGAAGCCTGGAGAATGTCGCAGGCTCTCGGCTCAGAGGCAGCAAATGGGGCGACCTGTGGAAGCCTCTGGGGGCGGGGCCAGGCAGATGGGCCCTGCAGGGTGGAAGGGCCTGAACAGAAAGGGAAGGCGGTGACGCCCGCGGCTGCCCCACAGCTGTGGTTTTTGTGCATGAGCTTATGTCACACCTCTCCAGGGGGGTCCTCCAAATGCTGAAATCAGAGTACGTGTGTGCGGGTGACTTTGCAGGGGCTGTGGGACCGCGTTAGCAGGTAGGTGCAAGAAACAGCACGACGCAGTACCCACATTCGTTTGCTAAATGAATACATCGGCGTGCTGGCGACAGCCTCTGGCTCTTGTGCAGATCGAAACACGGCTGCTCCTGCTCTCCTGACCTCAGAGCCCAGTAGGAGGTCAGGACAATGGTCAGTGGTTCCCTTTTGGCTTCATCCATCTCCACTTCTGCCAGGAACCCCCTACTTTGGAAAAAAATCTGTACTAAACACAATAAAATTTTTTGGTAATATTTGATTGATTCTCGGGGATACATATCACTGCCAGTTAGCGGGTGCCGGTGTAGAGGATGTAGCCAGACCGGTGAAAGTCCAAAGCGTGTGTTGCTCTAGTTGGTTCGTGAGGCTGGAGCATGGGTTAAAATCGAATTTCCATCCAGTCCCTTGGAATATGGAGTAATTTTCTGGCCCCTCTCTTACCTCTGTGAGGGGCTTGGTGTTGCTGGGCAGTCTCACCCGTGAGGCCCCTGTGCAAAGAGCCCAGGATCCTGGGGCAGGAAGAGGTGAGGGGAGGGGAGTGCAGCCCGTGGCTCGTGGTGGGGGCTGGGGCTGAGAGAGTAGGAGTGGAGAATGATGTTAGGGGACAGGTGCGCCAGGGGTGTCATGAGACATCCTTCTCCTTTCAGGTAGTTAACGACCCAGACCCAAGTACATGTTCTGTTACTCCCCGTTGTGGTCCCTGATTACCTTGGGGACAAACACTCTCTGGCTTCTCTGCCTCTGCCTGGGCCTGTTAGAGCTTCTGACCCCTCCTTCACTGTCTTCTAGAATGCTCCAGCCCCTCCCTCCTTGCAGCCCCTCTGCTGTACTGGGCTCTGCTCTCTGCACCTACAGCTCTGCTGCTGTCCCCTGGGCAATGCCTGGGCTCTGCCAGCTCTGAACCTGGCACATCGCGCTGTTCACACCCACCATGTTCAGGGACCTGCCCTTCCTTGGCTTCCCCGTCCCTGCCCCACCGAGACCTAGTGGGATCTCTGGCCTGGCTTGTGAAATGGTCGGTGACCAACCCCTCCAGCCCTCCAGGAACACCATCAGGTGAACCTGACCCCCATCTGGGAACCCGACCAGTGTCACCAGAACACTGCCTTGAACCCCATCGCATTCCATGGGACAATAGCAGACGTCGCGAAACCCTGACAAAATTCCACAGTATTCTATTATTAGCATAGCCCTGGAGCACAGTTCCCTAAGAGTTAAAAATATGCAGTGGCTAAACAGGGTGATGGAGTCCAAAGGGACGGGTGGCTCAGGATTCACCCTTCCCATCTGCCTGTAATGGTTTCCAGGTCGAGTGAGCCAGGCTGGACGCATGAATGGGCCAAAGCCAGGTGAGCAAGACAGATGCCTCCTCTGGGAACGTTTATTCATCAACATGGCACTTAGAGTCAAATAAAACACCAAGGTAGTAACCTTGTGGGAAATCCTAGACACTGTCTCACGACGAACCCTCTCCTTCCTCCCCAACAGCTCGAGTTTGAGAGGGAGTGGAGACTTCAGCAGCTCACCAAGCCCAGTGCGGGCTCTGGGATCAGAGGACTTAGAAACCCAGCGCCAGCCCTACCAGCCTCCTGGGGCACCTGAGGCTCAGGTGAGAGGGTACCTGGTTCCTAGAACTGGCAAAACAGGGGCTGCAAGGAGTCTTTGGGGCCATCCAGTGGTCCAGCCTCCCATGGGAACAGTGAGAAACTGAGGCCAGAGAAAAGCAGCTCCCCCAAGATCACAAGATTGGAGTCTATGACTTTTGATTCTCCATCCAATTAACGAAAAATGCAATTTAAAAAATGCCCACCTGTGCACGGTGCTTAGTGTCTGACAGCTGGCAAAGCATTATGCTTAGATCCCAACATAATTCTATGAGTTAGGGCGGGGCTTGCATTTTGGTCTTGCTGATGAGGAAACAGGCATGGAGAGGAGAAATGGCCACTCGGAGACTGGAGTGGAGGTTCCGATACACAGATGTCCTGGATGTTGTGTTTCTCCCTCTCCCCCGCCCCCGGCCCCGTCCGACTTTCCCTCATTAGGCTGCGCCCATGTCTGCCGACCTCTGCTGGTGCTTTGAGATCAGCTGGTCCAGAGGCCTCACCTCTTGCGGGGCAGCGGGACAAGCTCTCAGGGACGTCGTCTGACCTGCCTGAGATGCCTCAGGTTTCTGGGCCAGCTCCTTGGGTGCTGGGGCTGTGTTCTTTCTGTCAATCCACCTGCCCAGCTCCATCTCTGGTGGTCCCTCGGAACAGCAGTGGAGGACTTTGGAACACTTGGCTTGGCGCTTTTTTCAGGACAAATTAATGTGCCCATCAATCTCGTGCCCGCGTGGTCCCACCTCCTGGCGCCCCTCTGCTCGCGGTGGCCATGTTTGCATTTCTGCTGATTCCCCCTTTTGCTGAATTAAGAGCTGGGCTCCAGGAGTTGGGACAAGCCTCTCGAGGCGACAGTCATCAGAGGTCCCCTTGCCGGGCTCTGCTTCCTTGGGGACTGGCTTATCTGTTTTGAGAAGAAACAGCTCCCACCGTCTTCCTGGCGGGAAGGCTGCAGGAGTTCATTCGTCCGCACTTGCAGCTCCGAGGCGCTCTCACAGTCTCTCCCTTTCGGGCTCCTGAGAAGGGACTCTGTCACTGTGCCACCTTGGCCACGTCCTTACCTCTGTGGTCTTATTCCTCGTCTGCAAAGTAAGGTGGTGCGTGTGTGTGTGTGTGTGTGTGTGTGTGTGTGTGTTCGCGCGCGCGCACGAGTCAAGTCCAAGAGCCCCTCCAGTTTAGTCGTTCCTGGTACCGGCTCCTTCCCCATCTAGGATAAAGGTGTTACGCCAGGGCGGGCGTCTCCACACGGGCAAATGTGTTCCAGTATCGCCCCGTCACACCTTTCGGTGAGGATTCTCCGGCAAAAAGGAGCTTAGGTCCCCCGGACGCTGAGACCGAATTTGAGATTGCGGCACGCAGCCTGTGCTTGCTCTTTCAGCAGCTCGGGAGAAAAAGCGAACACACGTATCTTTCCGTATTGAACTTAGTCAGACTCAAAGCCTGTCGTCCCTGTGGGTCCTGGAGTGAAAATGTCATTCTTCCCTCCCTGTGGCCCCTACGCCAGGACTCAGCAAAGCATGGCCCTATCTCAACTGCCTCTGACCCAGACACTCCCCCATGAGGCCGGAGGTCTTCATAACGGCTACTAGAGCAGGACGGACCCACAACGGGATCGGTGCAATCCCAGTCACAGCTTTTAAATGATCCTTTTTGTGCCATGTGGCTAAATCAGACTGTTCTGGAAACAATCCCCACCCCCTGCCCTGCCCCACCTGTAAGAAACCCAGCATCACCTGGCAAGATCTCTTGTTCCTTATCATACTTTTCCCCTTTAGAAGTCCCTGGAATCTTCTCCTGCCAATTAACCTTAGATGGAGCCACCTCAATTTTTAGCTCACATGTTGCTAAACAACAACAACAATAAAAAGCACTACATTTTCTAGTTTACTTTGCAGCTAAGTGAATCATTTCTGGCCAAGGAAGTATAAGCAGAAATGTCTTGTGGGACTTTCAAAAGGTCATCTCTAAAGAGTAGGAGCAACCCCTTCTTTGTTCCTTCCTCTCTCCTACTATTAAGAACATGGATGTGATGGCTGGAACTCTAGCAGCCACCTTAGATCATGAGGGTTGCACCTCAGCAATGGTGGAGAAATAACCTGGAAAGAGCCCAGCTCCTGATGGCCCTGTGTCCTTCATATCAGTCCTGTATTTCCTACTTCTATATCTCTGTAACGTGAAAGAGAAATAAACTTCTCTTGTGTTTGAGTCATTTTTATTTTGGGTTTTCAGTCACATGTGGTTGAACATGGTCCTAACTGATACACCACGCAAGCTTGATTTCTAAGGAACTGTGAGGGTATTTGCAGACCTCATATGTTCCTTTCCCTGTGGCAGCTATAGAGCCAGTCTTCTGTGAGGGGACATACAGATCCTTGTGTACCTTGCTTAAGAGCAAGAGACAATAGTTACAATCTGTTAATCCCATCTGTTTTCCATAAGAGGGAGAAATAGTTACATGGTGGTGACAGAACTCCTAGGCCACACAGAGGGGTCTCCCGTGAGTCTCCCATGACAGCGACACTGAGGACTGAGGGTACACAAAGAGGAAACACTCATAGAACCTACTTACAAGGGATTTGTTATTTAGCACTGGCAGGGTTTGTAATTTTCGAAGCCCATTTTCATCCACTGGAACCACATTAACCCCAGCGCCTCTTTCTCCTACCAAGGACTCCAACGACAACATTATAACCCCCAATGTACAGACCGTGAACTTGAGTCTCAGGAGGTGGTAGGGCTTGCCCAGGTGGTAAATGGTTAAGCAGGTCTGCCCAGCTCTGTTTTGTCGTGTTTTCTCTTAGTGGAAGAACAATCTAGCAACCAAATTTCCAAGACTTTCCAGAAAAATTCCAAGTTTATCAAATTGTTTTTTCTCCCTCCCAAAGCACACTTGTTACAGACAGATGCCGCACACTAAATTCTAATTGGGAAAATATATTGGTCATTGGGAAAATGCTTTTTAAAATCAGTGTCATGCAAAGTGACAAGTGTTTCAGAAAAGGATGGAGAGAGCGTTGGGAGCTTCAGAAGACTTCCTGGAGGAGGTGATCTTTGATCAAAGTATAGAAATAGCACTGACCTGAGATGGAGTAACACTGTCTGGAGATAATCAGAGAGTATGTGATGAGAGGAGGTGATGGTGAGGAGTTGTCATGAAAGGTTAAGAACATTCTGGGAAGAGGAATCAGCACATGAACTACAAAGGCAAGGGGCTCAGGTATATATACCCGACACACACACACACTCAGACACACACACGCACACACACAGCACGCGAGCGAATACATGTTAGGCTAATCTAAATGAAAAAAAATCCCACAATTTTCAGATTTTTTTGTTTTTTTTTTATAAGAGACAGTATCTCACTTTGTCACCCATGCTGGAGTGCAGTGTTGTCATCATAACTCACTGCAGCCTCGAACTCCTGGGCTCCACCAATCCTCCCGTCTTAGCCTCCTGAGTAGCTGGGAATCCAGGCATGTGACACCACACATGGCTAACTTCTAAAAAATTATTTTTTAAGATGAAGTCTCGCTACGGTTGCCCGGGCTGGAAGATTGTCAATATTACTAATAGACTAAGTAGATTCCAACACAAGGCAAAAAGGACCGTTCGAACGGAAAAAAGGTATAACCCACAATGTGGGTAGAATATGTAACCTCAAACTTTATAAAACAAAGCTATTAGAAATATCTGGAGAAAGTGATAGAAATTCTTTGTAAGGAAAGCTTGAACACACAATTTTTAAGCAATGAGAAGTCAACTGATAAAAAATAAGCTAATAGGGATTTTAACGATATAACCAGTAAGGTGTTTTCCTTTGTGCATGGGAGTACAGGTACAACTTATTTGCAAGCATCCATGGGACATTGGCCAGAACTGAGCATGTACCGGCCAGAAAAATCCTACCGTTGTCCAAACACATAAATTTCACAGATCACATTTTCTGATCAAAACAAAATTAAACCATAAGTAGCTGTAAAATTTTTTAAATGTCTTCTTAAAAGCTATCGGAACACAGAGGAGCAAAATGCAATTTAGAAAATATTTGGAAAGTAATGAAAATAAAAATGTTATACCTTAGAAGAACAAAGCTGTTCTCCAAGGCAGATGCAGAGTATTGAGTGCATTATTTATAAAAAGAAAAAAGAAAGCAAGCTAAAGTGTAATGATTTAAGTATTCAATTCAATAAATTAGAAAAAGAGGAAAAAGCAACCCCCATAAAATAAAAAGGACAAAGCCAAAGTCAATGCAGTAGAAAATAGCTGACAAATAAATGTGAGTCGATTTGAAAATTAAAGAAAATTTGATAATCTGGTGATTGTAGTTAAATAAAAAATTACGAAACATAAATAACACAGCAAAGGGAATATAATTTCACACAGCTGGTTTATAAAAAGAATAATATATCTATATATATTAATTATGCTAATGCTTTGAAAATCTCAACGAAAATAGACAATTATCTGCAACCCTATAAATTATAAAAAATTTTGAGAAGATGTCAAAAACTTCAGTAATTATATAACACACTAAAATTACCACGAAAATGCTTTCTAAAGAAAGTTGTAGGCCAGGTAGTTTTAAATGTGATTTATTTAGAATATTCAAAGAACAGATTTTATTTGTTCCTTTATATTATATACATTATATTTATATGTATTTATTTATTAATTAATATTTATTTATATATTTATATATTATATATCTATATGTATGTAAAGCACATAATCTATATAGTACATGTATCTATAAGTATGTAAAGTACATAAAGCACTTTTCCAAAACATAGAAAAGACCAAAAGCTACCCAAATAATCTTGCAAAGTTCAAATAATCTTGGTACTAAAAGCCTATCAAAGCTAACCCCCAAATAAAACAGTTGACCCATCTCATTTATGAACACAGATATAAAAATTCTAAATATTTCTTCTCTGGTGATGTCCAAAAAAAAAAAAAAAAGTAAAGAACAAAAATAAAAAAAGAGAGAAAAAATAAATAAATAAAATACTTACAAGTCAAATTCAATAGCATGTTAATTATTCATCAAAGTCCCATAGACTTTGTCCCAGGAATGTAAGAATGGTTTAATGTTAAAATCTATTAGTAAAAGAAATGGTATCAATAGGTTACATAAGAAAAAACATACATGATTATCTCAATAGATGCCTAAAGGCATTTGATCAAAATGAGCATTTATTCCCGTTCTTAAATAATATCATTTAATGTAGGCCAGTTCATACTGTGTGCCGGCCGCTATGCTAAGTCCTTGACGTGGTTTATATTATTAAATATTCACAGCGACAACCTGAGATGGGTCCACCCGTCAGCACAGGACCGATCCCTCCACCTGTCTGTTAAATCCTATCTGCTCCTCCTCTCACGGACCTCACGTGGTCACTCGCCTTCTCCCTCCCCCACAGCTGGCTCCTCCCACTAATATTTAAATAAACTTAAAAACTTTCAAAAAACTCTCCTTCGGTCCCATATGACTCCCCCATGACTCCCCATCTTCCTCCTCCCCTTTGCAGCTGAACTTGAAAGTCTTTACACTCTTCTAGAATCTTCTCTGGCCACCAGTCACCTGCATGTTGCCCAGCCCACTTGACAGGTGCCCATCGCATTGCCCTGGAGGTGACGCTCCCTAGGGCTCAGCACAGAGGCAGGCGTGTGAGTGGGGGTGGCTGGGCTCTGCTGGCAAAGATGCGTCCCCAGTCCGGTGGCTTCACGAAGACGGCAGAGCTGCATTTCCCGCTTTCCTCCCCAAGGGGAGATGACTAGCTTGGTGGGCAGTTCTGCTCCTGGCAGTGACTCAGGGATTCAGGTTTTTCTTGCATTGTGTCTGTTATCAAGGACAATAATCCCTTCTGTACAGATGGTGTTTTTCCATTGTACAAAGCACACGAGCTATTTGTTATTATTCCTTTTTTGCAGAGAACACGATTGACACCCAGAGGTGCCCAGCAAACCGACAAGCCTCACACAGCTAGAGAGCGGCGGAGCCAGGCCTGGAATGTGGGTGCCGCCTCCAGCTCCAGATCCTGCCTGCCTTTGCTGGGATCACACTGTTTCTGGTGGCAGGTCGCCTTTCACAGGCTTGCCACGCTGCCTCCCGCAACCCCGGGTCAGCGGAGCCTGCCAGCAGGTGCTTTCCTTCGACTGGAGTCTCAGAAAATCTCCCTGGCTTCTGGCACTCTCTTCCCCACCCTTGGAGCTTTTCCAGTGTGCCCGGCAGCCCCTCCGGTACACATTCAGGGTCCTGCCAAGAATCTTTCAAATGTTCCCCAAGAAAAGGCCAGACCCGTGCACTGGGCTCCGTGCTGGCCAGATACCACCCTCTTACACGCTGCGTAGAAATAAAACGCGGAGGTGAAAAGCACTTGGAGGAGTTGAAATGTCAGCGCGACACCCTGACGTCTCCTCCGAGTGTGTGACTCGGAGACGGTAAAGGTTGCCCAGAAAGCAAACTGTTAGAGAGGAACCGAGGAAGGTTCCTTGTCCGGGTTCTCGGAGCCAGCAGCTCCAGAAGAAACGGCTCTGCTGCCAGGAGCCCACCCTGACTCGCAGGCGTGCCAGGCGCCTGGCTCCCCGGCCCAGCGCCCCAGCCCTGCCAAGACACTTGTGGCTCCCAGGGGCTCGGGCCCTCACCTCGGCGTCCCCTTCCGGAATGGTCTCCCGCCTTGCTCTCTGCTCTCACCCCGGGCAGCCTCCCCCAGACCTTGAGCTCCTCGAGGGTGGAGACCGGATCTTGTGTTTCGACACCCCCAGGACCTTGCTGGGGTTCCGACAGAGAGGACGCGCTCAATCAATATCTGTCCAGTGAACAAATGACACTTCCCGGAGCTCTGCATTCTGGGTGACCCAGAGGCCAAACCTAATGTCCTTTGCTCTGCCTGCTGGCTGGTGGCCTGGAGAAAAGTCCCCTGTGTCCAGGTGTCCGAGGTGAGGACAGCAGGCACGGAAAGAGGGCTGGATAGGGTGGGGCTCCTGCCTGCCCCGAGTGCTGCGGCCCCACTGGGCCGGGAGATCCTCGTCTGCAGGGGGGTGCAGGCGGATGACCTCAAGGGCCTGTCCCAGGGCCAGCTCTATGCTGCGGGGCGTGTGAATCCCTTTTCTCACCATGGCCTTTGGTCTCCCCTTGGGTTTGACTTCTCCCAGCCTTGACTGCGGCTGCTCCCCGGGCCCTCCTGCCGCTGCTTTTTGCAGACCTTAGAAAGGCCCTGCCAGGGAGGAGCCCTGAAGCTTGACTTGTTGGCTTCACAGAAAACCCACCTGGTGCGTCCATGCCCGTGTGTGTGCGTGTCGGCCTGTGCCTGCGTGTGTGCATGTGCACGTGTGTGCAGGGACTGCCCTGCGCCTGTTCGGAAGCAAGAGGAGCCATCCTGGGGGGCAGGTGAAGGCCTTGGTAAGCGGACATCCTGCCAGCATCACCGCTCACCTTTCCTTTTTTATCCATTTTCCAGTATCGATCGTCACGTCTGAAAATGCTGGAACGGCAGCCGCGGTTCCCTGAGCCAAAGTGCCGTGTGAACTGTGAAAACTGTCTACCCCGTGTGGGAGGCGGAGATGGTTTCCTATTTTAATCCTCTCTGAGACTCCAAAGGTTAGTGGTTTGCGCAGAGCAAACCGCAGGGTCACGCTCACGAGCCCTTTGCAGATGTCCTGGGCGGGGCTGCCTGGCTGGCCGGGGAGACTCCTGAGCGGCCTGGTGACCCTGTGAGGAGACATTTGTGACTCTGCGTCTCCTCCAGCACGAGAACCTCAGACCCTCAGGGAACCTTAAAAACCCCATGAATGGTTGGGGAAACGGGCATTCAGAGAGTGGGAGTGACATGTCCAACGTCACACGGGAACGTGCTCAAGGTCACACCAGTGTGTCTGGCCCCAAAGAGGGTGTGAGTGGGAGGGCTGAGGCCCTTGGGGACAGTGGGCAGACCCGGGAGGCAAAGGCCAGGGCCAGGAGATGGGATTTCCCATGGGCAGTGGGAGCCATGACTGGTTTTTGAGCAGGAGAGGGACACGCTCTCTGGCTTATTGTAGGGAACTCATCTGGCCTTTGTGTGGCCCAGAGCAGAGCGCCGGGGCAGGAAGGTGGAACAGGGCCGGGCCGGGCTCCAGGGCAGCCTTCGCAGTAGTCAGGTGTGCTGAAGAGTTAAGGGATGGGGGGCTGCGGCAGGCAGAGAGGGGTGGGAAGAGCTGTCTGGGCGGAAGAAACAGTGTGTGCAGAGGCCGTGGGGGAGTCCAGAGGGGCCTGGGGGACCCCAAGTGTTCTGTTGTGCAGGAGGGTCCCACGGTGGTGGCGGCAGTGGACGCTGAGAAGCCAGGCGGCCCCGAGAGTGGAAGCCTCTTGGCCCCTCTCCCCGCAGGCCAGGGTGTGCCCTAACCACTTGGTATGGGGAAGGACACCCGTGGCACTGGGGGGGCAGATTGTCCAGGGCAGGGAGAAGCACAGCTGGGGGTGGCCGGAAGCAGGGGAGCCCGTTCTCCCGAGGCGCCCCCTTTTCAGTGGGGGTCCAGGCGGTGAGAAGGTGTGAGAGGAGCCGGTGAGACACCGATGTGGGAAGGGGAGGCGCGGGAGGTGGCCTAAGGTGGGCCCCATCACCCCCCCCACCCTCCTGTGCTGTCTTTGGACAGCCAGTGGGGCCGAGAGATGACGGGCTGGAGAGGCCTTAACCTCTCCCGCAAAGCCCGGGCTGACTGGGGGCGGGCCCAGGGGCCTGGAGCGCCCAGCGTGCCAGGTCCGAGCCCCGGACCCTCCCGGATGCGGCAATGGGGTGAAAGACCCGCTCCCATCTCTCCCATGAGCTTACGGAGGGGCCCGCTGGGTTTCAGACTCGGGGTGGTGACAGGGTCTGTCCTAATCCCAGCCCTCCCCCACCAGCTGTGGCAGTTTGATGCCCCCTCTGCAGGGGGCCGCCCCCACCCCACGCCCCCTCTCCATCTCTCTCAGACGGCCCTGAGCACGCCGCATTGTCTGAGAACCAGCAGCGCACGTGTCTTGCCCTGCTTGTTCTGCGGGGGGTGGGGGATGTCACCCCTGCAGGCTCGGGCCTGGACACATCCCCCACCTGGATCTCTTCCTTGCTGCTTCTTGAGGAAGGAGTTGATGGCTCCATTTTGTAGATGGGGACACTGAGGCCCAGAGAGGCGAATCATTTGTTCAAACAGCACAGCTGGTAGAGGCAGAGTGCGGTCAACACACACCTACCGGACAAAACAGGAGAACCTCACATTTAGGAGTGCGGGCCCTGGCGCCAGACCTCCTGGGTTCGAATCCCACCTCCACCTCAGCCTGCTGCCCAGCTGTGTCTCTGTCTGCTCGTCTCTCAGGAGAGGACGGTTCTCGTGCCCACCTCGCTGGGCAGGTGAGTAAACACGGAAAGAGTTAGAGGACGCCTGCT
This sequence comes from Avahi laniger, assembly GCA_963575035.1. Taxonomy (NCBI): domain Eukaryota; kingdom Metazoa; phylum Chordata; class Mammalia; order Primates; family Indriidae; genus Avahi; species Avahi laniger. The sequence goes on along the minus strand of CAUYSK010013885.1, from coordinate 84,039 downwards.
ACACGCAAAATACTCAGCCAGTGTTGCTGTTGTCGTCAGCTTCTGACTCAGGAGCTCCCTTCCTCGAAGGCAAGATGTCAGAGTATCTCATTGAGCACGTTCGACAAGCGTCCATTCCTACCAGATTTCTACCCAAATCTACATTCATTTGTCGAGGCTGCCATAACAAGGTACCACACGGTGGGCAGTTTAAACAAGAGGCATTTATTGTTTCACGGTTCTGGAGCTTGGAGGGAGAGCCTGTCCCTGCTCCTCTCCTGGCTTCTGGTGGCTGCTGGCAATCTGACATCGCTCAGCTCAGAGACGCATCCCTCCGATTTCTGCCTTTATCTTCACATGGCTCTGTCCCTGTAGACTGTGTCCAAATTTCCCCTTTTATAAGGACGCAGCCATATTGGATGAGGGCCCGCCCTGGTGACCTCACCTTAACCTGATCACCTGCAGGTGTGTCAGTCTCTGCCCGTGAACTCTCGCAGTCTGGTGGGAAAACGAGACACGACAAAGGCCGGTGTGAGATGGGGCAAGGTGTGCCCGAGAGGGGGTGCAGTGTCCCCAGCACAGGAGGGGGAAGCATGCCTATGCCCATTTCTGGGCCCCAGTGGCCTGGTATACAATAGGCGCTCACTCCCTTTTTGCTGGCGGGTGAGTGAATGAGAATAGGTTAGAAGAAGTCCTAGCAATGTCCTGCTTGGAGCTGTCTGAGAGTTGAAGCCACTTAAAGGGACAGAAAGGAATTTCTCGCCCCCAGGCTCCAGCTCCTTGGGTGTTGAAAGATCAAATTCCTGCAATTCATCTCCTCTGTCTACTTGGGCCTCCCTTTACCGAGCACAGAGACCCAGGGAGATGTTGGCAACATGTTAGGGCTTGGCGGAGGGGTGAGCTGGCTCCACGTGCAGTCCGGATTCCAGACGCTGCCAAAGTCAGCTTGATGTATGTTTGGTCTCAGCATAGACTCTTCCCATCGTCCGACTGTCCTTGTCGCAGAACTGGAGGCACAGCCCCTTTGAGACTGATGTCTGGTGTTCCGCAGCCCTAGGACTAATAGTTACTGGTGTGTAGGGTCACCACCCTGGGAAGGTAAAGCTGTCCCTGGGGCCCAAAGCAGGGTGGACGTGCGGGTGTTGCTTTCCTTCTCCCTGGGTGGGCTGCCCCGTTCTCACTCCATGGAAGCTGGTGTCTGGACGGTTTTCCGGGGCAAAAGTCCCGTGACGGGGCCACAGACTTCTTCAGTTGGTTCAGTGGCTAGAACAGGGGTCTGCCTGCCTTTACAGTTCTGGCAAGCCACTTTCCCTCTCTAAGCCTCAGTTTCTCCACTGGTAAAGCAAGAACTAAGATATCAGGCGATGTGTTAGGATCATTCCGATTTGAAGTTCAGGGCTCGGATGAATTTAATCCTCCTGTGGAGGGTGCGAAAATCTCATACTCTGTTCTCATGGAGAGGCTGGTTGTGATCTGTCATTTCGGGGGGAACCTGGTGCTGATGTTGAACCTCACCGCAGCTGAGGTGGGAGGAGTCGACCGTGCACCCATTCTCTGCCTGCCCAGCAAGGACCTGCTTTGTGCCCTGTGTGGTGTACAGGAGACAGAGGCGGGCGGCATAGTTCCCCAGCTCCACCCCCCTCCACCTCCAGCCCTGCTCTCTGTCTGCTCCGTCACCGCACAGCACAAATAAAACGGCAGCATTTGCACTCCAGCCAATGTCAAGTTCAACTAGCTCCCTTTGGTGTTAGCCAGAGAGGCGTGGCCGACATCCAGTCTTGGAAGACCAAACCACTCTTTCCAACATCAGCACCACTAAACTGCATCCTTGGAAGGCAGCGTTTGTGAGCATTTCGTATTCTAGGCACCATCAATGGGCAAACCTTCGTCGTTTGTTGAACACATGGATGAATATTTATTCTGGGGCAGACTGGATGTTAGCGGAGTCTCTCTGTCCTCCTAATCCCGACGCTAGCCAGATTATCTGCTTTATCCATAAATAGCATCACAGAATTTGGGATGGAAGACCAAACTTTATGCTGACAGGCAGGCCCCTGGCGACGAGGAAGCTGGCCTGAGAGGTGCAGCAGATCACTCAAGGTCCCCAATAACCTTCCAAGGCAGGTGGGGCCCAGCCCCGCTCTCAGTCCAGGTCACATTCCCTGCGGCCACCAGGCACAGGCCGGGCAGGCATATCTGCGGGGTTTGAGGTTCGTGGTTCCACTGGGCGCTGTGACACCAGTGTATCCACCGAGGGCCCTTCAGGCCCTTGGCTCACGGCATCTGGCCTGCGGGACCCTCAGGGGCCACACGGGTGCCCTGGGAGGAGGGACCCCGCGCACTCCGGCTGCTGGTCGGGAAACAGGAGCCGCGAGCTTCATGCTGGGACACGGGTAGATTGTGCTGGGTCAGTACAGTCTGGTTCAAGAGCCGAACCCCAAGTCAAAGAAGCACTTCAGTCCAGGAGAGGAGAGAGGAGAGGAGGGTTCTGTCTTGGGGAAGGCTAAGGTGGGAGGCCCCCCAGGGGCCTGGCCCACACGGTGTGGCCACACAGTAGGTGGCCACACGGAGGGTGATTCTTGCAGAGAGCAGGGCAGGGCAGGAGGGCTGGCCCTGTGCCTGGTCTCCGTCCATCCTTCCAAATCCGAAGAGAGTGAGGAAACTGGGAGGAAAACGATGGTGGAAGAATAAGACGAGGCCACGAGTGGGGAAGTGCGCAGGGTGCGTGCAGCGGCGGCTGGGGCACACTCACACTGCACACTCATTCGTCACGGGTCTGAAATACACATCTGACTGGGCGTCCTTTTATTTTCACTTCCTAAATCTGGCAACTCAAACGGAGGAGATGGGGCGATGGTGCTGCCAGGACACCAGGAACCTTCTTGGCAGCTTCCCACGCTGCCCGCAATGTGGGCCGAGGTGTGACGCTGGAGTGCAGGCCAGTGGGACCCGTCCATGGGTCCAGGTCAGCAGGGGCCGGGATGCTGAGTCCTCATTTGGGCTCTGGGGGGCTGGGATAGTTAATTTTATGTGTCAACTTGACTGGGCCACAGGGTGCCCAGATATGTGGCCAAATGCTATCCAGGTGTGTCTGCAAGGGTGTTTCTGGATGAGATCAGCATTGAAATCTGTAGACTGGATGAAGCAGACCGCCTTCCCAAGGAGGCGGGGCCTCATCCAATTAGCTGACGGCCTGAGAAGAACAAAAGTCTGACCCTCCCCCTAGTAAGAGAGATTCTCCCTGCCTGATGGCCTTTGAACTAGGACATTGGCTTTTTGCCGCCTTCAGACTTGAGTGGAAACATCAGCTCTTCCTGGGTTTCTAGCCTGCTGACCTTGGGACTTGCCTGTCTCCATGATCACATCTCCACAATTGCGAAAGCCCCTTCCTTTGTGTGTGTGTGTGTGTGTGTGTGTGTGTCTCCCCCATTGGTCCAGTTTCTCTGAAGAACCCTGACTTGTACAGGGTCTGAAGCTCCCGTCCCTGACAGCTCGGCCGGCTGCAGCTGTCCCCATGGCTGGCACCACAGGCCTCGCACGCCAGGCACAGGTAGCCTCGCCCGGACGGCGGAGGTGCCGGGTGCACCTGGCAGGGCCCGCCACGGGAGTTGGCTGCCTGCCTGTGCGGTGACTGAGGCTCCCGGAGCCGCTTCAGGGGGGAAACAGACTGAGTTCTCAGGAGGGAGAAGGGCTCTTTGTTTCTTCTGAAATTCACCGAACGGCACAAGTCTGCTTTTTAAAAGCAAGGGAAATGTCATGTTCCGGGAAGGGAGGCAGGGAGGAGGCATTTATTGGGTGCATCATGCCATTTCGGTTTTTTATTCCTATGAGGACCTCGGGAGCTCAGGGTTGGGTCACTCTGGTCCTCTGTTTATGCCACACACTCATGACTGGCCCGATGTTTATTCTCATGTGTGTATGTACACAATAAACTCCGAGAACCCACCACCCAACACGAGAGCCAGCACATTGCCAAGAACTTGCTTCTACCGAGGGCCTCCGCTCTCCCCTCACCCAGTGACCACGCTCCTGAATTTTGTATTTGAATTAAGAAAGAAATCTGCAGTTTTTCACATGTAAATACTCGAAAAAGTATGCTGTTTAGTTTCACTTTTTAAAAAATATTTATTTAAAAAAACCATCTCTTTTCATCTTCCCTGGGACTGCATGGAATCAGGCTTGCCACACCCATTTCACAGATGGGCAAGCAGAGGCCCGGCCCAGCAAGTGGCTGAGCTGGGATCTGAACGTGAACCTCTGCGGTTCCGGGGCTGCCCCTCTAGCTCTGGGCAGCTGGCCCCCGTCAGGCAGTGGGGGGGCCCATGTCTGCCTTGTTCAACACAGAGCCACCGGGTCCAGCACGACGAGGGGGCCCAGTGAATGTTCGTTGGGTCAAATCATTCCATTGTATATACACGCATCAAAATATCACATTGTACTTCATAAATATATATAATTCTTATTTGTTAATTAAAAATAAAAAGTAAAACATATTTGTTGGGTAAGTAGACATCCTTCCCTGTAAGGCTATACTGAAAGAAAGGGGCACTGTAGGGACCACCCTTAGGAAAACAGGCAAAAGGTGTTTGGATCGCCCTCATAAGAGCTGACATCAAGTTTCCCAGCTAACTTTTTTTTTCAATGAGGGAAAGATGAGCAAATTTTCCACTCCACAAAATCGGGGGTATGAAGGGCGGCGTGGTTTGCTTTACCTGCTGTGGCAGAAGCAAAGACTCCCCCAGAGGCACTGGGAGGGTTCCTGGTGCCGCCCTTCCCCCTCTGGCCCTGTCCCCACCGGGGGCCCCTCGGACCCTGCCTCCCGTGGCTGCCAGAGCCGGGGCTCTGGATGCCACTGGGCCCTGGAGGGCCAGTGTGGCCCCGGCGACCCCACAGAGGTGTGGGGAAGGCTGGCCTGGCTTCGCTTCCTCCTGGGTTCGCACTTGGGTCCCGGAGGGACAGCTGAGCTGCTTCCCCGCCCTGCGCTCAGACTCCCTTCTGCAGGGCCTGGGCCTGGCTCGCTGATTCCTTAGGGCGAGTTCCTCCCCAGGAGGCGTCTCTGTCCCTCAGACCAATAGAGCCCGGGGAGCCTGCCCCCAGCCTTCCAGACAGGTAATGATAGTAATTGTAGTTGCTGACATTTAGTCTCTGTGCCAAGCCCCGTGTGCACGTTATTTCATTCAATCTTCGCTATCCGCCCCGTTTTACAGATGTTGACACTAACGTCACGATGAGGCTCAGAGAAGTGAAGCAACTTGCCTTGGCTCACGCAGCTAATTCATGGGGAGCTTGCACTGGAATTGGGGTGTTCTCAGTCACAACATCTGGAAATGTGTGAATCCTGGGGTGGGGTGGGGCACAGCAGGGGGGCAAATTGGGACCCCGTTCACATCCAGTGTCCCGGGAAGGATGGGAACGAGCACACCTGCTCTTGGAGCTTCTGCCGCACATGCTGGGTTGGGGCTACCGGCCCCTCCTGCAAACGGGGACAAGGAATCCCAAGCTCTGTGGTGACGTAACAGGGAAGCCAGGCGCAAACCTCAGCGTCCTGATTTGTGGTCTACGTTCTTCAGTCCAGCAGGGCTGGAAACCAGCCTTGGCCAAAATGATTTTCCGAATGACGCATCGTCGACCTTGGTAGGGAGGAACGCGTCCAGGTGTTATTTTTGGGGCCAGGGCCGCCAGGCACGAACCCTGGGCATGTCGGGTCCTGGGTGAGGAGGGGCTGGGTCAGGCTGAGACACGACTCACAAAGGCTGGCACAGCACTGTCCCTGGGGCACAGGGGCTGGGGCAGGGCTGCAGCAGGCAGGCGCTCGGAGGGCACTGACGCCACAAGAGCTACGGGAGGGGGTCCGGGGTCAAGAGCCAGGTGCATGTCAGGGGAGGGGCGGGGACCCCAGCTGGACAGAGCTGGGCGCTGCTGTACCTCTGATGTGCCGGCCTCCGGGGCAAGGCCAGGTCACGGGCTGCGGGTGCAGCCAGCCCTGTCCCAGACCCTCGTTCCAATGCTTTCTTCACCCACAGGGAGCTGGAGGCAGGAAACAGGGGTGCCAGGGAGGGAGAATTACCCTGGGGAGGGGACCCCCTTTGCAGCATCCCCAGGAAGCTTCCCCTCAGGATCCAAACTTCTTTGAGCAGAAAGATGCTTCCTGGAGCCTTGGAAGGAACAGAACACCGTGGAGTCCTGGGGTCGCTGCCAAACCCAAAGTTTGCTCCTCAGGCAAATGCCGGGGCGGGGAGGAGAGAGCAAAACATATGGAAAAACCAGCATCTTCCATGCCGCCGGGAGGTGCCGCCTGGGCGTCAGCTCTCCCAGGCAGCCTGCACCCCCTCCTTTCCTTCCTGTGCCATCCGAGGCCTTCCATGGACAGCGACTGGGCGCTCTGTGGCCTCCCTCGATGGGCACTGGGGTTTCACTAAGTCCTGCCTTCAGGCTGTCACAACGAGGATGGAGAGACAGATGTGTGAGGTGAAGGGATGATGTGACTTCAGGGGGAGGTGCTGACTCTGGCTGGGGAAATCAAGGAGGGCTTCCAGGAGGCAGTGGCAGCTGAAGTAAGCTGGAATTAGGTCAGAGTGGAAGAAGTGATGGAGGTGTGTTCTCAGCCATGTATGTCTGTGAGATGTTTAGACACAAAGCAATCGAAGCTCAGAGGTGTTAGATGAGTTTTGCCCAAGATCTTACAGGTAGTAATAGGCAGGTGAGGGCAGGATTTGAGCCCAGGCAATCGGCCGTGGTCGGGGCTGTGTCCAGGTGCACGAAGGTAACCAGGCCTGGGTGACTAATAGATTGCTGGGAAAGAAGTGTGATCCGCTCATCCTGGGACATGAACTGGGGAGGGGGTCTTGGGGCTGAGAGAGGACGTGGACGGCCCTGTTCTCGGGCTGGGCTGCACTCGCTGACTGGCTTCCAGACACATCCCACTGCAGGGCCTGGAACCCTCCAGACTCTTCTTCCCCCGGCTGTCAGTGTGCTGGGGGAGGAGGGCGTGTGCGTGTGAGTGCATGCACACACGTGCGTCTACCCTCAATAAACCACGAGGGCAAGGTCCTGTGGAACATCAGTGACATTCAGGGTGTGTTTGGGCACAGGCTCTGCGGATGCTGCCCAGGCTGCCCGCTGTGCGCTGCGGCCTGCTGACGACGCGGAAGGGGCGAGGATGGCACGTGCACACCTGTGACTGGCTGGCAATGCCTGTGGCTGCAGCGTCCACACTGGCTGAAGACAGTGAGGGGTGCTCGGCTGGGGCCGTCAGATCTTCCAGCCTCTCTCCCGAGAAGAGAGGCGTGTGCAGGCCAGGAGCTCCTGAGGAGGTGGCCTGGATCTTGGCATCGCCACAGGAGGGTCCGGGGAAGCAGGGCAGCCTCCTCACTCTGGGCTGCCTGGAGGTCAGAGCCCTGTACTTTGCCCCTGAGCAGGCCCATGACCTCCCGTTGAACCTGGCAGGGCAGAGCAGGTGCAACCGCTCCGCTGGGAAGGCGTGCCTTGGGCGAGGTGCTCTGAGTCCTTGGAAAGAACTGCCCATCGGCCATCTGGCGTGTCCGGTCAGCGCAAGGCTGTCCTCCCTCCTAGGGGCCGCTCCTAGGGGCGCCGACAGAGTGATGGTTCGCAGCCCAGACCTGGGGCAGTGCAGGGAGGAAGTGGACGCAGAGACCGCACGGGTGGGCGGAGGTGAGAGCCTGACCCATGCTCAGTTCACAGGCATTTTCTCACCCTCTCCACAAAGGCTCTGGCCCTGGCCGCCCCGCCTGTGTGCACAGCCAGCTGGCCCAGGCTTTCCTTCCCACAGGCCACCTCTCCCCGGCCACCCAGCTCCCCAGGCCTGGGCAGGGGGTGCTGCTCTGCCAGGGCCCACCCATCTGCATGGCTCCACAGGACGCACCCCGCAACTGTCCCGGGGTCTCTGCCCCTGGCCTCCCTGCACCCCTAAGAAGCCACCTGACCTCCCTTGGACTGACCCTCTCCAGCCCATCTGCCACCTTAGTGCATTTAACTCAGCAGATGGGCCCAGCCCACCTAGAGCCCCTCCCGAGGGCCAGCACGCGCCTGGCACCACCCACCACTCTCCATGCAGAGCGGCTCTGGTGTGCAGGAGTGCCAGGTCCCGCAGACTCCCAAGGGCGTGCCAGCTAAAGTGGCGCCCCCTTGTGGCCCCAGCAGGAACAGTTTGCAGTGGCCCCTCCCCACCCACGTTGAGGTGAGGAGATTTCTTGCTGAGCTTTCCCATGGGGATGAGGGCGGTGGGATGTACCTTGATTCCAGTTCTGTGCGTCCCTGAGACTTCATTCACCTCGTCACGTCGCGCTGTAGCTGATCCTTGTCATTTGGGTTCCACAAAATGCAATTCACCTGGATGTTGTTGTTTTGATCTTTTACTTAAAACATCACAAGCCCTCAAATTATTTATTTAAAAAAGTAGAATAGCTGCATTCATTTGCCCAGAAATACGTCTCAGGGATCCCCTCCTATGCCAGATTTTGTCTGGGAAGCTCGGGTGTCAGGAAAACCAAGGCAGCAGCTGTGTCCTCAGAGGCCCATGACCCCCCAGGGCGGACGGACGCTTGCGGATGCTCCTTTTCCCAAGTAATCTGGCCACAGACTCCCTCAGTCCTCAGTCCGGGATAGTCATGGAGCATTATGATCTCATTTTATAGATGAGGAAACTGAGGTTCAGAGAGGTGCAGAGCCACGCAGTGAAGGGCAGGGGCCTGGTGCTTCCGCAAAAATTAAACGAGAGAACGGGTAGAAGCGCTTTGCTGTGTCTGGCACACAGTAGGTGCATGCTAAGTGTTTGAAAGCTGGAGACAGGGGCTGCTAGAACTACTCCATACTCCAGGTCTCCAGACTTTGACGTTTAAGCTCTGTCCACTCTGCCTGCTGCCCGCCTTGCGTGGATGATGTCACAGCAGTGCGACGGCACGTTGTGCGTTGCATTTGTGTACCGGTGGCACCGATGATAACGTGCATGACGCGGGCGCTGCAGCACTCAGCCTCAGGACGGTGGCTGCAAACCTGTGCCCAAAGGAAGGGGCAGAGCACAGGGGTGGGTGTGGGGCCGGCGAAAGTCTGCCGGTCGCCTTTTTATTTCCAGCCTCACTGGGATAATTTCCCCTGGTGTTTTTCAACGCCTGGGGCCTGGGCCTTATAAGGCTCCTGCGGGTTTTCTGACCGGTCCTAGCCGGGCAGGGCTCACACAAAACAGCCCTGCTCCCCTCCCCTCTGCGCCCGGCCTGGACTGTTACACGGCTCCTTCCCCAGAGCGGCAGTCCCTTGGACAAAATCCTGTGTCCTTGAAAACCTGGGTCACGGCCCCCTTTCCTCTCAGGGCTTGACGTCCCCTGGGTGGCAGGCCCTGCCCAGACACCAGCTCCCAAGGAGGGTGAGTGCACGGGCTGTCCCATGGCACGGGGTCATCCCACAGCCTCAGGCAGCCTTCTCAGGTGGGGGCAGCAGGGCAGCTGAGACCCCATAACCTGCCCTGGGCCGTCTGTGCTGTCTTGGTCTCATCCTCCTCCCCAGAGAGGCCCAGCCGGGCAGAGCAGCAAACCCACCGCCCAAAGGATGGCCGACTGGGAGAGGAGCTCGCTCCTGGACCCAGAGCAGCTCTGGGGGGCCGGGGGTTGGGGAGGAAGCCCAGCAACCCCTGCTGTAGCCTGGGCGGGAGGTGGGGGCTGGAGCAGTGGGCCTCCCTGACGGAGGGCTCCGGGGTCCTTTGGTAAACACAGTCCCAGGCAGGAAGGGAGTGTAACTCAGACTTTTCACAGAGATGCGAACAGGGTTAAAGGACCCCCCAGGGATGTTGCCGCACCCTGGGGCCAGCTGCTCTGGGAAGTGGTGAGCCCCCCAGCCGGAGCGGGAGGGGCAGCACAGGTGAGGGCTGGAGCCAGGGAGGGGCCGCCTGGCAGAGGCTGGAGTCGTGGGAGGACAAAGCCACTGCCAGGACCTGGGTGCTGCCCGCGGAGGGAGCGGGGCAGAAATGCCGGCCTCTCTTTATCCGTCTCCAGGCCGGGCTTCCCACAGGCTGGACCCGATGGGCAGCCAGAGGGCCCAGCAGCCCAGGTCGTACAGGCCACAAGGGAGGTTGGCCCCTGGCCAGGGCAGGGCAGAGCAGGAGGAGGACAGGCTGTGGGGTGGGGAGCTGGTGGCCCATGGAGAACGCTCCGGGTGGCTTTGGGCACTGGCTGCCAGTTCCAGGGTGTCAAGGGCAGCCCCACCCATATCCGTGCCATTCCCATATATTTCAGAAAGACCCTGGGGGGGGCAGCCATGCCGCCGGGCTCTGGGGGTGCTGAGGAGCCTGCTGTGCTCGGGCCCTGGCTGGGAGCAGCCCCTGGGAAGCCAGATCTGGCCTTGTCAAAAACCCAGTGATGGATTTCGGGGCACAGCAGAGGGAGGGGCCATAGGTCAGCCTGTCCCCTTGAGGCTGGAGGTCTGCAAGGTGCACCGTCACGGTGCCCGGGTGGGAAGACACCCCTCCAGGCCTGTTGCAAGGACTGCAGTGAATAACCACGGCATTCACCGTTCACCGCACACCTGCCGCGTGCCACGGGCTGCTGGGATGCCGCTGCCCTACTCAGAGATGCCGCTCTCCAGTGTGATCCCCGCAGTTCAGGGACCTCTCGTGCTACAAAGAATAACCCCTAACAGCCTGCACTGCCCTGGACGTCACCCGCATGGGAGTGAGGTCCGTGCCAACACCCGGACGCAGGCCGCTCTGGCCTAGGAGAGACCGCCTGTCACTTGAGACATTCAGGGCCCCATCGAGCAGCAGTAGGAGGCCCGGCCTCCCCGCCGCTTCGTCCCGGGCTCGGTTCCCACTGTGTGGCCAGGACAGCTGTTGCTTCGGAGGCCAATGGTGGACTCTGGATGATCATTTACAGATTCAGGGGGGAGATAAGCTCTCATTGCTGCCTGTTTATGTGCCCTTTATGGGTCATAAAGAGATGGCACCGCCGGGGGCCATGTGCCCAGGCCAGCTCCCCGCACTGTCCCTTTCTGCCTGGCTTTTATTGTCCACTCTTATCTTTCTCCCTCCCCACGCCCCACCCTGGTGCAGAGCCGCAAGACCATAACCCTCTTCAAACTGCTGCTGGCTTTCCCCGACCTTCTGCCCCAGGCACGGAAGGTACCTTTATCAGCAGGGCCGCTGCGGGCTTGGCTGGGGCCCCAGCCCTGGATGGCCAGAGAGGGGGAAACTCTGCCAGCTTAGCAGAGACCCACAGCTGCCCAGCGTTGCGGAGAGAGGGATTATAGGGACTCAGAGCCAGGCTAAAACATTTCTGTCTGCCCCCATCGTGTTCCCCCCGGTCCACACACCCCTACCCAACCCCGGATTCGGCCCGTTTCTCCTTGTTCTGCCCTCTGCACAGTGACAACTGCGCTGATCAGAGAGTGAGGCAGCTGACAGAAACAGGCACTGCTGAGCCACCAGGGACCATTTAGGGACTCCCGGATCTCTGTCTGTGCACCTCGAAATGGATTCGGGCCCTGGTGGTTAAACCCTCTCATGCTAGTGACAAGAACAGTTGCCCGTGGATGTGGACAGCCTTCCTCAGTTTAAGAGGAAGTAAGATGTACCGGAAACCTCAGGGGGCACGGGATCAAGTGACTCAAACTTCAACCACGGCCCACTCCTCCCTCGCACGGGAGCGGAGCCTCGGTGTCCACACCTGCCCAATGGGGCTTCCATCCCCATCTTGCGGCCACCAAGAGAGGGATCAGCCCACGCTCCCTGAAAGGGCTTTCCACTTGCGGCCAGGTGGAAAGACGACAGCTTTGGAATCACGAGGACCTGGGTTCAGGTCTCGGTGTCGCCATTGGGCCAGTCCACCTCTCTCCAGTTTCTTGTTTGCAAAATGGAGACAGTGAAACCCACTTCTTAGGGGTGGGGGAATTGAAGAAAGTTAAATCCTTGCTAGTGGCAAATGCTCAGCATGTAGCAGTGGCTGATAGTGACGCTGAGAGGAGACATCAGTGTCCCCATTTCACAGATGAGGAAACTGAGGCTCCAGGAGGGCAGTCCGCTGAATGGTGGAGCTGGGTCAGCGTCAGCCATGTACTTGCTGCCCCTCTGAGCCCCTTTTCCTCCTGGACCGACCCAAGTGAGCATTTGCTTCCGGAGCAGGCCCAGCCCCAGCTCCAGGCCAGGGGTGGGTTTGGCTGGAGTGCATCTCCTCTTTCCCTGAACCCAGGGCTCCTTAACCTGTCACCACCAAGGGAGAGATGCGGGTGGCATCCCAGTGTGCAGGCCTTGGGCATTTGTCCCCAGCGTTCCAACCAGCTTTGTGGGCTTAGGGGTGTCGGGAGGCACGACACAGGTGGAGGGTGAACTGGCTCACTCGAGTCACTCTTCTCTGGTGCCCAGCCCATGTTTGTTCTGTCTTTCTGGGTTTCAGCCCTTTGGCCAGTGGAGGTTAAAGATTACTGAGGCAGCTGACAATAAAAGTGCCCGGTGTGCTGGCCTTTGACCACCCATTAGAAGGCAGTGGGATCACGCTCTACACAACCGCCGCAGCGGCGAAAGTGGCAGGGTGTGGGCGAGGGGCACACCCTCCTTGTATTAATATTAAGCGGACAGTCACTCTTGCCTGGGCAGTTGGGCCAAGTTTCTCTTTCATCTGAAGCCAGGGCCACAATGTGGCATTGTTCTTCGTCTCAAAGGCCACCATGAGGCCCCAGAGTGGACCCGGCGTGGACTCCACCTGGTAGAGTAAACAGCCACCCAGAGGTGGCCGGTACCGGTGGGGAGAGCAGCTTTCCCTTCCTCCTGGAGGAGACGTGTTTCTTCCACGTGGTCTGGGAAGCGGAGACCCAGAGGTGTCATTAAACCCACTTTCTGGACCAGGTGTTTTGCTGGCACCAGGTGCCCCAGGGCAGCATTCTTAGTCTTTCTGTGCTGTGGACGGGAGGAAGTCGAAGGAGCTCCTTCTCAGAATAATGTTTTCTGAATGCATAAAATAAATCCCGAAGATTACAAAGGAAGCTAATTATATTGAGATACAGTTATCAAAATATCGAAAAGCAAATTCGAGGTAATACATGTGCTTCCTTATGAATGCACTAAAGAACGAGTTCTAGTCACCGGTCTACCAACTACTTTCATTGCAAAAGAGTGGTGGGTGAAAATCACATTGCATGATATCTACGACAGCAAAGTCCCGGGCACGGCCTGTATTTCTGAGGTTTTTGCCTGTATTTACTTGTTTGAAATTTTTTATTTGAAATAGTTATAGACTCATAAGAAGTTGCAAAGATAATAGAGACCCATCACGTGCTTCCCCAATGGTGACATACTCTAGGACATAATTATGTACGCTATCACAACCGGGACTGGACCAGCACAATACAACGCACTGGGCTATAGACCTTAATTCGGGTCTCACACTTTTCGCGTGCGCTTGTTTTTGGTAAGTCTGTGTATAATTCTGCATTTTGTCACGTATATAGATTCATGTAACCCACGCCGTAATTGTGATGTGCGACTCTTGCCTCAGTGCAGAGGAACCACTTCAGGCTACCCTGCATGGTCAATCCCACCCCCTTGCCTCAGCCTGCACCATCCCACTAATCCGTTCTCCGTCCTGGCCAAATAATGATAGTTAACACGCACCAGGCACTGACCAAGCCCTTGCCCATGGCCTAAAGAGGTAAAAACTGAGGCTGGGGCCACCCAGCAGGAAATGGCAGCTCAGGGGCCGCCTGCACTCAGATCTTCTCTGTTTGGTCTCGCCCACAGTCCCCAGGTGGAGAAACCCGGGCTCGGTTTCCAGCTCCACCACCTGGTAGCTGTGTGATTTGGGGCATGTCCTGGACCTCTCTGAGCCTTGGTGTCTTCAGGTTTCAGCCGGGGGAAGGAGTGGTAAGCCCACGTTGATGAAGACGTGTGCTGGGTAGACTTGCAGATGACTGGCCTCACACCTTTGGGGGCGCTCCATCCTCAAAGTGATACACGTGAGGAGTTTTCTGAATTAGCTGAAATCCTTTTGATTGCAAATGCCAGAATCTCAACTTAAATTGGCTTAAGGGGAGGGAGGAAAGAGAATGATTTGTCGGTTCAGGTGATAAAACATCCTCAGGGCACGTGGTCAGACAACGCTGCATCCTCTGTCTCCCCCAGCTCCCTCTCTGCCTCTCTTCACCTCTGTCCCTCTCTACAGGCTGCCCGTGTAGGCAGAGGAGGCTGGAGAGGAGTTTATGGCCACAGGCAGTTCCAGAATCGGACCCTTCAGCTTAATGACTTGAGCGGAAAGAGGACATCTCCACAGGTGCCATCTAGAAAACTGCCCAGGGCAGGCAGCAGCGGGTCGGCTTGCGTCCCCCAGTCATGTCTGGACCCGTCACCAGGACACGGCTCCTTCTGCATCATGAGCTGGTCCTTGTGGTTAGGGGTGGGATCTGCTCCTCAAGGACAAGTAAGCTGGGGAAGCCGTTTGGGCTGAAAAAGACAGCAACAAAGTGAGACTTGCTAGGAAGGTGGTGGGGTGTCTAGGGACTAGCACGGGACTGCCTGGAGACGCTGGCCAAGGACAGGAAGGAGATTCTGGGACTGCCAGTGGGTAGCCGACGACAGCGTGGAGGACTCGGAGTCACCGAATGCACGCTTGGAAACTTTCATTAACGTTATCTCATGTCCTGTCCATGTACATCCAGACTAGACTGGCAAAGGCGTGTTATCCAGATGCCTCAGTTCGGAGAGGCCAGGCCAATAATCCGTTCATTTATTCATCCATCAAATATTTGTTGAGTGCCTGCAACGCGCTAGGTGTTGGGCATAAATCTATGAGTGAAGCAGACACAGTCTCTGCCTCAGTTTATCTGATTGTGTCAGTCCTCTGCTCCCAAGCCTGCAGGGGCTCCCCAGTGCCCGCGGAAGGAGCGGGAACTGCTCAGCCCGGCACACGAGGCGTCAGCCATCGACACCCACCTTCCCTTCCAGGCTCTGCCGTCTCTGCCTGCGCGGACAGCTCAGTTCCCTGGGCTCATCCTGCCGTGCGGGCCCCTGTCTTTCATTCGTGCCATCCCCTCTGCCTGGGACCTCTCCCCGGTCTCCCTAGCCCCGCTGTGGACCCCTGTCGGAGCTGGCTGCGCTCCCGTGGCCCACTGCTTGCCAGGGATGGAGTGTCCTGGCGCCAAGACGCTGAGTCAAGTGGGGGATGCGGAGAACTTTGTGGCACTGAGGGGTGACCACCTGTCCTTGGAGGTGGACTCACGTGGAGACCTTTGTGTCACCACTGCTCCCCGAAGACATCTGACTCCTGTTTCTCATCACGGAAACTTTGGTTTACTGACTATTTGCAAAACTGTTAGGTCATTTGGTCCCCCCAGAAACCCTGGGGGGCAGGGATAGAAGATCCATTTTGAAGATAAGAAAACCGAGGCCCAGGTACTTCTGTTTCTGGCAACGCTGTGGACCAAGTAGACAACCACCTTACTGGAAACAGGTAGAAATCTTGGACTGAAAAAATCTTAACGGTACCCATGAGCTGACAAGATAGTAAAGTGTACTCGGGCCGGGAAATAAGTGAAGACAGAGACTCAGAGAGGTCCACAGGGGACTGAGGCTAGCTTTCCACGTGGATGCACTGTTGGACCAGGCCAGCGGGAGCACTGATCTTATGTATCTTGGAGCCAAGGAGTGAGATGACACAGCACAGGGACCGCCAAGGCGGGGAGTTCAAAGGGAGCTACGAGCGCAAAGGGGACACCTTGGTGCAAGAGTGGACTAGAGAGCAGGGCCCCTCTGAGACTGCCAGGAAAGCTGCCCGTCTTGCAGCTTGGTGCTGGGTGAAAGGGGAAATAAAACCTCCTCCAGTGATCCGTGACTGAGGTCAGTTTGTAGCCTGAGGTCACAAAACTTGGGAGAACTTGGGAGCCCAAGACTTTAGCTTAAAGTGGCCCTGTACTGGGAATGAGCCCAGGCACTGACGGAAGAGAGCACTGGAGGGCGTCACTTTCATCCCAGGCTTCGAGAACATTCCATAAAGTTCCGTAGAAAATGAGCAACTCCTGTGAAAAATCACTGGACAAACAAGGGCACAGGGTGGAGACAGATGTTGGGAGAGAGAGAAAGAATGAGAATCTATTAATACATAGGCAGACTTTCAAGAACTTCAGATATTAGGATGATTATACAAAGAATGCAAAATATTAGTTTAATGTATTAGTTTAATTAGCTTAAGAAATAAGAGGAAGTTTAAGATGAGTAAGTAAGAAGATTAGCAAACAAACTTCTAGAAATGAAAAAAAATTGGAGTTAAAAATTCAATAGGCAGATTCGATAGGCAGTTTGGACAAAACTTAAGGGGCAATTACTGAATTTGAAGATAGAAATAAGGAAATTATTGAAAATCAGCCCAAAGAGACAAACATATGGAAAATACGGACACGAGGTTAGGAGACCTGGGGGACCCGAGTGGGAAGTTTAAGTGTCCTGTCATCGCGGCTCCACGAGGAGAGGACAGAAAGGAAGAGGGCCGGAGCGCGGAGGGAGGGAGGCACAGGGTGGGTGGTGGGCAGGATGATAACTGAGAACTTTTCAGGATTGAAAAAGGAACAAGCCTCAGAAGCCCGATAAATTCCAAGTTAAATTAAAAGAAAAATATGACACAACGAAACTGCAGGGCACCAAAAATTAAAAAAAGATGTTCTAAGGAGGAGAGAGAAGATCGATTCTCCATAGAAGAGGGATGGGTGACTTTTCCACAGACGCACAAGGAGCCGGAGGACAGTGGAACGATATCTTCAATGTGCTGAGAAAAAAATAGTTGCTGAGCTGGAATTCTATACCTAGCCAAAATAGCTTTCAAAAATGAGGATGAAATACAGTCATGTTCAGCCAGACAAACAGAAGATCTGCCACCAACAGTCCCTCACTAAAGGAATTCCAAAGAACATACCGGTAGAAGGTCTGAGGTGCAGGAAGGAGCACAGGACTAAAAGGAAAGTGGTAAAAATGGTTTTATATTGACTATATAAAACAAAGTCATGGCCGAGGCTCACGCCTGCAATCCTAGCACTTTGGGAGGCCAAGGTGGGAGGATCCCTGGAGCCCAGGAGTTTGAGACCAGCCTGAGCAACATAGCTGAGCACAGTGGTGCACACCTGTGGTCCCAGCTACTCAGGAGGCTGAGGCAGGAGGATCACTTGAGCCCAGGAGTCTGAGGTTGCTGTGAGCTATGATTGTGTCACCACACTCCAGCCTGGGCCACAGAGTAAGACCCTGTCTCTAAAAGAACCCCCCCAAAACAAAAAAAGCCACCAAAGCCATATCTAGTCATGTCCATAAAAACTGGCCGATGCGTGATGAGCAGGTGCTCACAAATGGCAGTGACGAGGATGAGGCTGATGGTCACCATGGTGGTGCACACAACCTGCAGCATGATTATGTGGTCAGAGTGCAGGATTAATGTCAGAAAAACTTAGGTTTGATCATAAAACTTTCATTTATTAGCCAAATGAGAAAGTTAACAACTCCCCAAGAGTTGTTTTGTAATATGATGGGTAGGGATAAAAATAGTGCTCATGGGGTTTCTGTGAGAAATGAATTCGATAATGCATATAAAACGCTGAGCACAGGGCTTCGTACATAATTGGGACTTTGAATCTCAACTTCTACAAAGTCTGGAATGGAGGGACAGGTGGTTGAGGAAGGTGGGCAGGGGACCAGTCACTTACAAGTGTTAATGACAGAAGCTATCATGTATGGAGCATCTACTATGCACTAGACACTATGCCATGAAATTCATGTACGTTTTCTTAGTTAATCCTTGCTGTGTCTTCGAGAAGTAGGCAGCTGTGTACCTAGTATATTTAACCCCTGAAGCAGATCATATTTAGCATTTTCCCTCCTCAATGTGACAAATTTCAGTATCAGCAATAATCATTATTTTTTGATTTCTTAGTTCTAAAACAATTAATGAAAACAAATTTTAAAGATTGAATTTTAAAATTCAATTTTATCTAAATTCAGTAAAAGTTTTTATTTATGAACTAAAATTTTCATTTATCAAGCAAAAATACTACCCCTCTTAGTTTGCAAGCTTGAATGATTTCCAACCGTTGTAAAATTACTCTCCAAATAAACATTGTAATTGAGTTCATGTGTGCTGAGTGCAAACCATTTAGCTGGAAGTTCTTTATATTAACTTCCATGTAAGGTACAATAGTTAATAAAGGATAAGTAATAAAATGTGCTAATTTGAAACACATACATATAATTAAAACTCAACCGTAATAGCAGGAATTATTTAGAACTTAGATCAACAAAAATTCTTTTTCCAAGGAGGAATATCTTATCACGGGCGTTATTTAGAATTGCCAATGCGAGGTAGTCATAAAAAGCAGATCAACTTTTAGTTGGTTTTATTATTGTTTTAAAATTATCTGTAGACAGTTGCCTTCACACAGAATAAACTAATCTCCAGAAGCCACCCTCCGTATGCCATGATAAGCCACTGGGTAAGGTATTTCCTTTGAAATTTTTCATCATGGTCAGCGCTTTCACTTTTGAATTACAAATTTATTATATTTTTGTGCTTCATTCACAACTATCAACTCAACATTTTTTTATCCATCCATCTATTTAAAATGTATGTGTATACTCTCTTTCTCCGCTATGGTCTGAATATCTGTCCCCGCCAAAACTCATGTTGAAACTTAATCCCCAATGTGGCTGTATTGAAAAGTGGGTCCTTAGGAGGTGATTGGGTCATCATGGCTCTCATGAGGGATTAATGAATTAATGGGTTTTTCGGGAGTGGGACTGATGGCTTTACATGAAGAGGAAGAGAGTCCTGAGCTAGAATGCTCAGCCCCCTTGCCAAGCGATACCTGGCATGGCCTCGGGACCCTGCGGAGTCCCCACCAGCAAGAAGGCTCTCACCAGAAGCAATTCTTTGACCTTGAACTTCTCAGCCTCCATAACTGCAAGAAATAAATTCCTTTTCTTTAATATTACCCAGTTTCAAGGATTCTGTTAAAATCAACAGAAAACCAACCAAGACGTACTCTCTCTTAAACGTATAATAAATAGACCATTTAAAAATGTAATATGTTACATGATTTTTTTTGTTATTTTCCCTTAAAGTGACTTGAAGAGATTTTAAAATTAGTATATATAGGGAAAATTATCTTATTAAAAAATAGTTATGTGGCATTTTATAGTGTAGATGCACCACAACTTTTAAAGTAATTTTAAAAATTGAACTGTAACATACATAGAAAAACATACACAACCCCTATCATATAACTTAATGGATGTCTTGAAAGCCAGCCCCCTTGTGTAACCACCAACACATAGCAATAAACAGAAAATTATTGGCACCCCAGAAGTTTCCTCATAGCCCCCTCCAGTCTCTGCTTTCCCTCGAATGTAACCTCTAGCCTGACTTCTATCACCATGACCTACCTTGCTTATTTTTGAGCTTCGTGTACACGAACTCATGGTATGTAGATGTGTGTATCTGGCCTCGTGAGCTTGATCCATGTTGCTGCATATAGCCATGGTTCACTGATCTACAGCATGATCATTGTATGACCATACCACAATTTATGCATCCATTCTATTGGTGATAGACTTTTGGACTGGTTCCAGTTTGGGGATATAATGAATAACACAACTACGCAAAATTTTAAACATGTCTTCTGATGCCAGCATATTATGCTTCTGTTGAGGAGCGAATTATAGGGTGTACATAAATGCAGTTTTAGTCAACATTCCTGTCTTGTTCCTAACCTTAGAAGGGAAACATTCATTCTTTCGCCATTAAGTATGATGTTAGTTATAGTTTTTTCCAGGTACCCTATATCAGAATAAGGAAGTTTCCTTTTATTCCTAGTTTGGACAAGGATGAGGAATGAGTGTTGAATTTTTTCAAATATTGTTTCTGCATTTATCGAGACGATCCTATGGCAAACTACATTGATTGATTTTTTTAAATCTGCAACCAACTTTTCGTTTCTGTGATAAATCCTGTTTGGTTATAATGTATTATCCTTTTATAGATTGTCAGGTTTACTTTGCTAATATTTATTAAGAATTTCGTGTATTTTTCTAAGGAATTTTGTTCATAGTTTCTTTCTCTTGTAATGTCTTTGTCTGATTTTGGTATTAAGGCCTCAGAAAATGAGTTAGGAGACATTTCTGCCTTCTGTATTTTCTGAAGGAGTTTGTGTAGGACTGGTACTATCTACTCCTTGACTGTTTAATAGAAATCACCAGTCAGTTACATTTACCTGGGCATTGTTTTTTTGTGGGAGGGTTTTTATTTAATAAATTACAAATTCAATTCCTTCGATAGTCGTTGGGCTGCTTATTTTTTAATTTCTTTTTGAGTTAGTTTTGGTAACTCATGTTGTTATGGATTGAATGTCTGTGTCCTCCCAAATGCATATGTTGAAGCCTCATCCCCCGATGCCTTCAGGAGGTGATTAGGTTTAAGCGAGACATGATGAGATTAGTGTCCTCAACGAAGAGGACGAGAAACCAGAGCTCTCCTTCTCTCTCCACAGTGTGGTCAGCAAGCAGGAGGGCCCTTATCGCTAACTGAATCCGTTGGCACCCTGATCTTAGACTTCCCATCCTCCAGAACTGTGAGAAATAATGTCTGACGTTTAAGCCGCCCAGCCTTTGGTATTTTGTTACAGCCATCTGAGCTAAGTCACGTCTTTCAAAAAACTTATTTCATCTAAGTTGTTGAATTTATTGGCATAAAGTTATTGACGGTATTTGGGAAAAGATTTTGTGTCTACTTTTTGAGGATTTTAATGCATGGAGCCAGATCATAAAGGCTCACAGGAGTTGACGTGAGCATCCCTTTCTAACTTGGCATTCGGTGACGTCACACCCATAGCTTGAAAGCAGCCGTGACGGAGTGTTTACAACAACTCTGGAAACACTGCGATTCAGACCCTTTCCCCCTGCCACAGGGAGCTGCTTTACAAGCACAACGTGGCTTGTTAGCTTTCTAATGTCTGTAGGGTCTGTACTTGTGTCCACTCTTCTCGAAACTGATATTTTTTTTCCTTATTACTCTAGCTAGAAGTTAATCCATCCTATTGATTTTTTTTCAAAGAAGGAGCTTTTAGTTTTATTTATTTTCTCTATTGTTGGTCTGTTTTCCATTTCATTGATTTGTTTTTCTTATTATTTATTCTGCTTACTTTTATTTTCATTCTTTTTATTTATTTTTTTAAGTTTCTTAATACAATAGCTTATAGCAGAGATTTTAGGCCTTTCTTCTTTTCTTCTGTATGTTTTTAAAATGATAATTTTTCCTCTTAGCATCACTTTCTGTGTACCTCACACATTTTCTTTTGTTGTATCTTTGCTATCATTCAGTTAAAAATATTTTCTATTTGGATTGCAATTTCTGTTTTGACCCATAGGTTGTTCAATTCCCAAATACTTGGGGCTTTTCTAGGTATCTCATTGTTACTGATAAGTAATTTAATTCCATAACTAATTTCAATTAGTCAGGAAATGTACTCTGTGAGATTTTGATCTTTTGAAAATTGTGGAGATTTATTTTAAGGTCCAGTGTATGATCTAACTTGGAGAACATTTCATATACACTTGAAAAAAATTTATACTCTGCAGATGTCGGGTGTACTATCCTACAAGTATCAATTAGTCAATGTGCTTGATACTGCTGTTGTATCTTCTATATCCTTATTGATTTTTTTCCTTAGATCTATCGGTGATTTAAAAAATATGTCTTAAAGTCTCCAACTGTGATTGTTGATTTGTCTGTTCTTCCCTTTAGTTCCATCAGTTTTTGCTTCATGTATTCTGAAGCTCTTTTTTAAAGTGTATGTATATTTATAATTTTCACATATTTCTGCTCTATTGATTCTTTTATCGTTGTAAAATGTCCCTTTTCTCTTTTAATAGTACTTTTTATTGGAAATCTATTTTGTCTAAATTTATTAATAATATAGCCACTCCATCTTTCTTATGCTCACTGTTTATATGATGCATCTTTCTGCATCATTTTACTTTCAAATTACACATGTTATTGTATTTAAGCGCAATTCTTGCAAACAGCATTTAGCTGAGTTTTGTAGTTTTATCTAATTTGACAATCTCTGCCTCTTAATTTTAGTGTGTGCTCCATTTATATTTAATCAAGTTACCAATTTATTGGGATTTAGGTCTATCATTTTGGTATTTGTTTTCCATATATTTCCTCTTTTTTTGGTTGTTCTTCTGTCTTCTTCTATCTTCATCTGTGTTAATCACCTTTTTGTGTTTTTTTTTTTTTTTTTTTAAGACAGAGTCTCACTCTTTTGCCTGGACTAGAGTGAGTGCCGTGGCGTCAGCCTAGCTCACAGCAACCTCACACTCCTGGGCTCAAGCAACCCTTCTGCCTCAGCCTCCCGAGTAGCTTAGAGTACAGGCATGCGCCACCATGCCCGGCTAATTTTTTCTATATATTTTTAGTTGTCCGATTAATTTCTTTCTATTTTTTTAGTAGAGACGGGGTCTCACTCTTGCTCAGGCTGGTCTTGAACTCCTCAGCTCGAACAATCCGCCCGCCTCGGCCTCCCAGAGTGCCAGGATTACAGGCGTGAGCCACTGCACCCGGCCCTTTTTGTGTGTTTTTTTTAGATTCTTCTGTCAGCCTTATCGCTATAGATTAGCATTATTTTTAATGGTTGTTTTAGAGATTAAAATAGGTGTCTTTAATTTATCACAGTCTACTTAGAGTTTACATTGAAATACTTCAGATGAAATGTAGGAACTTTGCAACATGCTTTCATTTAATGCTACCATTATATATATTACATCTATAGTCACTATAAACCTACAATATAGTGTTGTTACTTTCACTTTAAACAATCAGATGCCTTTTAAAGACATTAAGGGAGGAAAAAATATATATCCACAGCACTTATCCACATATTTTGTATTTTTGGTACACATTATTCTTCCCTATCAATTCAAATTACCATCTGGTGCTATTTCCCCAGTCAGCCCTCTCTTGTAATGTAGAACTAACGGTCTCATGTTTTGTCTCTATTTTGCTTTCATTTTTGAAGGACTATTTTGCTGAGTATGAAATTCTTTGTGGACAGTTTTATTTTTCTTTGGGTACTTTGAATATGTCATTTCACTAATTCTGATCTTCAGTGCTTCTGATGAGAATTCAGTGGTTAATTTTAGTCTGTTTTCTCTCATTTTTTCTTGGCTACTTTCAAGAATTTCTCTCTATCTTGTTTTTAGCCTTTTGATGATGGAGTTTCCAGGTATCATTGTCTTTGTATTTATTCTGCTTAGGATTTGTTCAGCTTCTATTTCACCAAGTATGGGAACTTTTAGATCATTATTTCTTCAAGTGTTTTAGTCCCTCTCTCTCTGTCCTCGTTCTTGGGTTCCAATTACATCTACATTGGACTCCTTGATATTTTCTCATAGTTGTTTGATATTCATTTTCCCTCAGAATTTTTTCTCTCTGATTTGGATTGAATAATTTTTATTCATTTATCTTCCCATTCACTGATATTTTTCCTTCTGCTATATTCATTCTGCTTGAAGCATAGCTAATAAGTGTTTAATTTTCCATTTCAAATAGAAAATGCAAAGTTATATACTTTTCAGCAATAGAATATTCCTTTAGCTTTTTTAACATTTTATTTTCCCTGTTAAAATTTCCTATTTGTTCGCTCATTAAGACCACATTTCATTTAATCTTTTAAAATACCACATCTTCTTTTATTTCTCTTAAATATTTACAATAGCTGCTTTGAAATTTTTTCTAATCCAACATCTGTACCATTTGGAGTTTGTTTCTATTTATTGCCTTTTTCCTGGAGTATGTGTCATATTTTCCTATTTATTTGCATGTCTAGTATTTTTTGTTGAAAACTAGACACCATGGAGAATACATTGTAGTGACTCTAGACTCTGTTATATTCTTCTAAGCATTGTTGATTGCTGTTGTTGTTGTTCTAGCAGATAGGTAATGAGCCAGGACTCAATCTTTATTTTTTGAATTTTTCTTTTGTTGGGGGGAGACAGGGTCTCACTCTGTCACTCAAGCTGGAGCACAGCGGCATGATCATAGCTCATTGCAACATCAAACTCCTGGGCTCAAGTGATCCTCCTGCCTCAGCCTCCCAAACAGCCGGGACCACAGGCATGTGCCACCATGCCCAGCTAATAAGACAAATTTTATTTTTTGGTAGGGACAGGGTCTTGCTATGTTGCTCAGGCTAGTCTCGAACTCCGGGCCTCAAGTGATCCTCCTACCTTGACCTCTCAAAGTGTATGAGCCACTGTGCCTGGCCTTAATCTTTAAACACTGTTCTATGCTCAGCTGTTTTCATTTCCAGCTGCTGTATTTTTAGCTTGGCTCCCGGGGTCTCTCCAGCAACAGCATAGATTGGTGGTCAGCCAAGGATTCGGGAAGAGTTTATATCCACATTTTGGCATTCACCCTTTCCGTGACTTCTTTGCTTCTATGGCTTCTCTCTTAAATTCCTGCCCGTACTGAGCTCTGACCTCTAACACCTTAAGTTGGTAAGGATTCGCATTTCTGCTGCTTTGAGCTCTGCATGTTGGGGAATACCCTTAGTCAGAAATGTGGCAAACTTACAGATCTCTCCCAGTGAACTTCTATCTTTCAAGGGTGGACTCTTCTTTGATTTCCGCCTCTTTTTCACTGGGCTGCCTGGGTTCCCCCACACATGTGCAAGTTAGCCAGGGATTTGGGAAGTTTATACTCAGATTTTTGAGTTTTGTTCCTTCTGTGGTTCTCTTGCTTCCAGGAATGCCCCCTAAATTTCCAGCTACTCAGCTAGTCCTGAACTTACTCCTCTACCTCATTCAGCATATAAAAATGAGGTTTTCTACCATAGGATTGGTCAGGATTAAAGATCACCCTCAATCACATCAAGAAAAAAAGCCACAAATTTGCAATTCTTTTCCATTGCAATGGCCATCTTATGACAAAAATCTCCTTTGGTTTCTGCCTTCTTTTGATTGCTTTAGGTGTCTTGAAATAGTTTTTCTTTTAATAAAATTTTTCCATATTTTACAATTGTTATCTTTGAGAGTATTTGCCTAA
The DNA here is from genome assembly GCA_963575035.1 of Avahi laniger. Lineage (NCBI taxonomy): Eukaryota > Metazoa > Chordata > Mammalia > Primates > Indriidae > Avahi > Avahi laniger. The sequence goes on along the minus strand of CAUYSK010013885.1, from coordinate 58,996 downwards.
TTCCGCTATGACAATAAACCAGAAGTCTAAATGGTATCATTTTCAAAATATCATTTTCTAAATGTTTGCTGCTGTTACATAGGAATAAGAATGACATTTTTATACTAATCTACTATCTGGCAATGTGGTTAGTGTTGCTAACTTCACTCATTGAATTTAACAGTTTGTGGGTTGTTTGGGATTTTTTACATATGTTATTATGTCATCTGAGAAAAATGACAGTTTCATTTTTTTTCTAATTCTTATATCTTTTCTTTATTTATTTTTCTTTAGCATATTGCCTAGGGTCTTCAGAATAATGTTTATATAAATGGTGGTATTGAGAATCCTGGTCTTTTCTATATCAGAGAGATAGCCTAAGGATGATAGTCAGTGGAGGTTTTCAAAATAGGTACTCTTTGCAAGAGTATGGGAGTTGATTTCTATTCTGTGTTTGCTTAGAGAGCTTTTTTAATTAGGAAAGGATGTTGAATTTTATCACATATTTCTTTTCTATCTGTTGAGGTGATAATATAATTTCTCTGCATCTCCTGAGAATACAGGGAATTAAACTGGTTGATTTTCAAATATTCAGCCAGGTTTGCATTCCTCGAATTAATCAAATATGGTCATGATGTATTATTCTTTTTGAAAATCACTGGATTCAATTTACTTATATTTTGCTTAGGATTTTAGCATCTAGTTTGAAAGAGATTGATCTGTAATTTTCCATTCATATAATGCCTTTATCAGAGTTTTGACATTAAGATTGTACTGGTATCATAAAATTAGTAGGAAAACATTCCTTTTTTTTTTTTTATCCTCTGGAAGTTTGTGCAATATTGGCATTACTTTTTCCTTAAATGTTTGAAAGAATTTACCAGGAAACCTGTCTGTGCCTGGACATTTCTTTTTGGGAAGATTTCAAATTACACAATAATTTAAAAATATTTACATGCTAGTCAGATTTTCTATATCTTCTTGCATGAGTTTTGAAAAGTTGTGCTTTTCTAGGACTTTGAATATGTCACTAAATGTTTTAATGTTTTGGAAAATAGTTGTTCATAATGTGCCTATAGGGTCTGTGGTGATGTCCACATTGTTTTTCTAATATTGGGAATATTTTTCTCTGCCATCTTTTCTTGATTGTTTTTTCTAAATGTTTATCAATTTAATCATCTTTTCACAGGGAATAATTTTTGTCTTTGCTAATTTTTTATTTATGTGTTTGTTTTCTGCTCTCTTCTTTATTATTCCCTATTTTTGTCTTTGTGTCTAGTTTGCTTCTCTTTTATACCTTGACAGGGATACTTAGGTCATTAAATTTTTTCTTCTTTATAATATCTGCTTTTGAGGCTATACATTTCCTACTAATCACAGTTCTAGTTCTATGTCACGTTTTCATATGTTATATTTTTAGTCTCATTTCATTCAAAATATTTTCTAATTTCTATTTTGATTTATTCTTTGACGAATTGAGTATTTAGAAGTGTTTTGGTTCATGCTCAAACATTTGGGGATTCTTTTTCCTCCCTTGATTCTTTCAGTTATTGATTTCTGACTTAATTTCACCCTGGTCTCAGAACAGACTCTGAATGATGTCAATCTTTTGAAATTTGTTGAGTATCATTTTGTGATTCAGCCTATGGTCCTGCTTCTTTGAAAAAAATGGTTTTTAGCTTTATCTGGATTTTTTAGTTGCTCTTAACAGGCTTGCTGGTCTTTTACAAGTTATTCCATCATAGCTAAAAGCGAAAGTTCCATGGCATCATAATCTAATTAATCACTTCCACTGGTAAACATTAACTTCATTCCCAATGTTGCAATATTGCAAAGTGCTACAGTGGACATGCTTGTAACTGCTTCTTGTGTCTTTGTGTGACTCGGAGGAGCACGCAGAGGGGTGGAGGGCATGGCTCTCAGCAAGATCCCAGGTTTACATCCTGATCCTTTGTCTTGTGAAAAATACAGATTCCTGGGCTTCACTCCAGATCTCGTGAGTCAGTTTCCCAGGTGCGTTTTATGACTCTGCGATCAGGGGACTGCTGCTCTAAAGTAAGGGACAGCAATGACAATGATGCTCTGAGCAGAGTTGCCAAAGCGCTGTAGCTGATTACAGATTTTCTGGGAGGGAGTAAGGAGAGGAAGAGGAGGGAGCAGGCATTTTTCTCTGCTGCCTTAATTCCCTTGGGTCCCTTTGGCTCTTCCCAGATTGTTCCCAAACTTGTGCTATAAATCTGGCATTCTTGGATCTCCCCTTGCCTCCAGTCTTGCCTATGAGGAGAAGCACCGAGTCTGCTCAGAGACAATGCTTGGGGAGGTTTGACTCATCGTCCTGGGATTGTGACCAAATCTGGGTGGGTTCTGGTGGCTGCTGGAGGATTGTTTCCTCGCAGCTCTGGGGGCGAAGTGGAACCATGTCTTGGGCGTTTCTCTTGGGGCCGTGCCAACCGCAGTCGCACTCCTGTTGGGGGTGGGAATAGACGCATCGAAGCCAGGTTGGGTAAACAAACAAAGAAGAAAGTTCCAGCAACAGGCTGTGAGGATGCTCTGTGGGGATACTGCCACTAAGGTTCACCTGCACACAGGAATCTGGAGGCTGTAGGAACTGCTCCTCACCTGGGAGACGTCTTTGGCAAGAGAGCACCCCATCTTTTGGGCCCAGCTTGACCTTACTTTTTTGAACACAATTCTGCGCAAATCATTCGTTTAACAAATGTTGTTAAAATTCTGTGGCTGTAACTGTTCTAGCTTCTGGGGGCACAGCAGTGAACAAAACACGTACAACTCTCTGTCTTTTTGGAGCTTTTATTCTGGTGGGTAAAGACAGACGATAAACAAAATAAGTAAAATAGACTATATTGAAATGGCGATAGCCACCACAGAGGAAAATAAACACAAGGAGGAGACAGGAAGGCCCAGCCATGGTGCTGCAGTTTTACTGCAGTGATTGATTGCTTTTGGATATAATTTCAGACTTAGAGAAAAGTTGCAAGCTTAGTACAAATAATGCTTGGATATCCTTCACCCACACTCTCCAAATGCTAATATTTTACTACATAAAATATTCTCTCTCTGTCTGTCTCGAACTATTTAAAAGTAAGGTGCCTCTATTTCAGTGTGTGTACCTCCTAAAAACAACGATTTCTCTTACATAACCACAGTACGATGATCAAAATCAGAAAATTAACACTGGCACAAAACTAATATCTAAATTATAGTCCTTATTTAGAATTGTCCCAATAATATCCTTTATCCTGTTGGACTCATTTGTCATGCCTCTGTAGTTTCTTATTTATGACACTGACCCTTTTGAAGAACACAGTCCAGCTACTTTGTGGAATGGGATTCCTGATGGCTCCTTACATTTAGACAGGGCGAGACACTTTTCGTGGAAATGTCACTGGGTGACGCTGTGTCCTCCTCAGTTATGGTATCAGAAGGCGCCTGTGGTTGCTCAGTCCTGTTGCTGGTAACGTTAACTTTGCTCACTGCTGGCATCTGTCAGGTCTCTCCACTCTAGTTACTGTTTTACCCTTTGTAATTAAAAAGTATCATATGAGGACATACTTTGAGACTATGTAAATACCCTCTTATTCCTCAAAGTTTTATCCACTAGTTTCAGCATCCATTAATGAATTTTGTCTGAACTATTATTCTTATTACCATTGTGATTGCCAGATGGTGATTTTCCAGCTTTATCATTCCTTCTACTTTTATTAGTTGGATTTCTCCTCATTTATTCATTTTTAAGATCGGTATGGACTCATAGATTCTTACCTAATGCTATAGGTTATAATCATTTACTGCCATTATTTATTTTGACGCTCAAATTTTCCCAGGTTTTCCAGGTTGGCCAGTGGGAGACCCTCCAGTCTGGTCCTTGTGCCTTTGACACGCCTCCACAATATTTTTGAGCACTTCCTTACTTTTTGCCACGAGAAGATGTTCCGAGCTCACCTTGCACTTTCCTTGCTCCAGTCCCGAATTAGCCATCAATTCCTTTGCGTGGAGAATGGCGTTTATAAACCAAGAGCTTGTCTCTCCATATGCTCATTGCTGCGAGGGTCTTTTAGGAGACAGAGTACACATGTGCATATATACACATCACACACACTTGTGTGTATTTCTCTAGCCGTCTACCGAAACCTACAAGTTCACACTGATGTCTTCAATTCCAAACGACACCTCGGGGTTCATTTTATCTTCCTCCTTTCCCGTGTCTGTAACTCCCTTCTCAGCGGTGAAGGAGCTGGCTCCTGTTCCCAACCATACATTCACGTATTTGTCCAATCCTAGAACGTACGGAGAGTAGTTTCAGAACTGCTCACCCGCTCATCTGCAAAAATGGAGCCTACTAATTAGACTCCAATATCTGTTTAGAGTTCTTTTTGTTCATTGCCTAAGGTATATAATTCGAATATTGTGTTCAAAAGTTACCTAGTTCTCCCCGCTCAGTGTAGTTACGCTATTTATTTGAAATGCAGCTCTGCACTGTGTCCGTATCCTGACTTAGGGCCCCTCCCTGCTCCTCGTGAGTTTTCTTTTCTCTCTTTGAGCGTGTGGAACATCAACATGGTCAGTATTATGCAAGCCATAACCGGAGAAGTGTCATTCCGCCGCCTCCGTCACCTCTGTCACCAGCCTCTCCTCACCCAGGAACTGTTGTGGGCCGATTGTGTCCCCTCAAGCTCACATGTTGAACCCCTAACCCTCGATACCTCAGGGTGTGACTGTTCTGGGGACAGGGCCTTTGAAGAGGTGAATAAGGTAAAATGAGGTCCCGTGGGCGGGCCCCAATCTGCTCTGACGGAGTCTTCCCTTTAAGGAGGGGAGATGAGGACACAGACTCACACAGAGGAAGGCCACGTGAGGACACGGGAGACGATGGCCGTCTACAAGCCGGGGAGACAGGCCCCAGAAGAAACCAACCCTGCCAACACCTCGGTCTGACTTCCGGCCTCCGGAACTGCGAGCAAATGCGTTGCCGCGGTCCGTGCACTGGCCTAGGGCCCCCTCGCAGACCAACGCAGCGACAAGCCTCACTCGTCTCCGGTTTATCTTCCTTGTTTCTTTTGTTCAAATTAGCGGATCGATGTATATTTTCTCATTTCTCCTTTTCTCTTATGCCAACTGTAGTCTGCTGTAGACATTTGCAGTTTTTCACTTCATGCCGTATTCCAGAAATGATTCCAGGTAAGTACATCGGTTGTGGAACAGTAAGTCAACCGCGCAGTCCCGAGTACACCCACTTGGTCATGACGCGTTACCCTTTTGATACATGTTCAGTTTTCTAATAATTTGTTTCTACCTGTGTTCACGAGGGCTTAAGGCCAGCCATGGTCTTTTCTTGCCATGTTCTCGTCAGGTTTTGGTACCAGGGTTATAATTTGTCCTCATAAAATGAGTTGGGAGGTGTTTGCTCTTTCTCTGTTTTCTGGAAGAGCGTGTGTAAGATTGGTATTTTCTCCTTAAATGTGTAGCAGAATTTGCCAGTGAAATCATCTAGGCTTAACTTTATTTGTTTATTTATTTTTTTGCAGGGGTGGTAGTGGAGTGGTAGGCAGGTTTTAAATTACAAATTCAATCTTAAACAGATACGACTCTTAAACTTTTCTGTTTCTTCTTATGTCAGTTTTTATAAGTGACGTTGTTTAAGGAATGAGTCCATTTTATCTAAGTTGTCAGTGTTTCATAAAGAATAAGTGGGCCCAGGAAGGCCTTGCTGAGAAGGCAATACATGCACCGAGACCTGAAGGAGGGGAGGGAGCAAACCACGAAGACATCTGGGGCAAGAGTGTAGCAGGGAGAGGAAACAGAAATGCAAAGGCCCTGGGGCATGCATGTGCCTGATGTGTTGCAGGACAATAAGCAGGCCAGTGCAGAGGGGATGGAGAGGCAAAGAGCCATGGATGTAAGGTCAGTGGATCACCAAGAGCATCTAGGCCATTAGGGGACTATGGCTTTTACTCTGAGGAATGGAGTTCTGAGTAGAATACTGCTGTGCTCTGACTTATGTTTCAAAAGGTTAGACTGGCTCTTTGCGAATCGACTCAAGGATGGAACCAAAAAGACCAAGGAGGAAGCTCTTGGTCTAGGGAGGTGGCCGTGGAGGTGGTGAGACTACTTCCTGTTCTGCAAAGACGTTAAGGGTAGAACCAATAAGATGTAAGTAACAATGGACTGGACGTTGGGTGTGGGAGAGAGAGAAAGGTCAGGGGCAACCGTCAGGGGTTCGAGACCCTGGGGTTGCAGTACCTCACCCAAGGTCACAGTGTAAGGAAGTATCCAGGCTCTGATTTGAATCTGGTTTGGTTCCTACCCAACAACTCTACCTCGCAGGCCTTTGTACACAGCAGGGACTGACATGACATAAAAATGAAGTGAGGCTGGATTTTGCAGAGACCGGAGAAGGAGACTGTCTCCTGTTGACTCCACAGACACAACTCAGAGGGCCGAGCACCCTGTCAGGTCATCCTGCGGATCTGCTTCCAGGGAGCTGTGCGGCTGAGCCCTGGTCTCCTGGACCATGGGGGGCTCTGCTCTGGGAGGGCAGGGTGGGGGGAGGAGGCTGGAGCAAAGGGGACGGCCCCAGCAAGGGGCTTCTCGCCACCCCAGGGCGCTGCCTTTGCTCAGGTGGGCCCGCCTCCTCTGTCTAGACCAGGTAGGGCCCCTTGCTGGCCTTTCGCCCTGTCTCCCTCTCCTTCAGTTTCTGCCGAGGGACCTTCCTGGCCCACATCCTGCTGGGTCCCTCCTCTGCCATCCCCCTCCGGCATCAAGTTCAAGGAAATGAGCCAGCACAGCCCCTTCTCGGCCGCCCCAGCCGCCTTCCCTCCACCCCTCCCTTCTCCCATTCCTTCTCCCTCCTCTCTCCTTTTTCCATCCTTTCTTTCTTTCCTTCTTCCTGCCTTTTCTCCTTCCTTCCCTCCCTTTCTTCTTTCTGTCTCTGTTCCTCTCTGCCTTCCGCTTTTCTTTCCTTTTATTTAAAAAAATTAACAAAACTACCCCGTGTGCTGCTCTAACGGTGGCTACATGTCCCTGTGCGTTTGTCCAAGCCCGCAGAACGCATGGCGGTGAGAGCGAGCCCTAATGCGCCTGTGCGCTGGCGACACCGGGCATCGGTGGAGGCCTGTCACTGTGACAAAGGCACCGCTCCGGGGGGTGACAGTGGAGCGGCTGTGCACATGGGGGGGGACATGGGAACAAGATGAGTATGTATTATATCTTCTGCTCTATTTTGCTGCGAACCTGAAACTGCTCTAAAAAAAAAAGTCTTTTAAAAAAATATGACGCATTTTCAGGTTTACAGCAAGGGCAGGCGACCGTATCATAAACTGCGGCGTGCCCAGCACTCACTTCAAGGACTCTTACAGGTGCCACTGAAGCCCTCATCTCCTCCTCCACGTCTTTTTATTTGTTTGTTCAACTCATTTCTTCTTTTATCTTTTTAAAAAGAGACAGGATCTATGTGGCCCAGGCTCATCTCAAACTCCTGGCCTCAAGTGATCCTCCTGCCCTGGCCTCCCAAAGTGCTGGGACCACAGGTGTGAGCCACCACACCCAGCCTCATTTCCTTTTCTTTGTTGGGATGATGAGGTGTATTCGGGTTTGTGCCCTGCTGCTCTTGCCCGGTGGGGAGGCAGCTTCGCGCCTTCCTTAAAGGAGGCAGCACGCGGGGCGGGGGCTGGGGCGGAGGCACAGGGCCATGCGCGCATTCGCCCTCACTTGCTCTCCCGTTCAGCCCCTCATCCACATAGCTCGCGGACTCGCCGGGCCGTGCATCACCCGCATTTCCCAGGAGTCTCCTTGGAGTGGGAGCGTGCGACTCGCAGCTGTGGTCCCTGCTCACAGCTCCTCATGGTCCAGGGCAGGGACGGAAAGAAAATCCAGCAAAGCCTGGGACCCGGTGGCTGCTGCAGAGCTGGAGCAGGAGCAGGTGCAGGACTAAGCGGTGCATAAGCTGCACAGAGCGTCTGCCAGGAAGGAGCTGTAGGGAGGGTGGACTTCCTGGAGGAGGTGGCCCTGGGCTGGCCGGGCCCTGGCCAACCAGCTGCAGTTTGGGATGTCCTGCAGAAACCTGGCCAGAGCCCCCCAGGAGGAAGGAAATGGTCCAACATCACGGTGAGCACAGTGCCTCGTTTGCAGGGTCGGCATGTGCAGTGGAGACGGTGGCCCAGCTGCCAATAAGGCTGGGACATGGGGGCTGGACACCAGGGGCCTCCCTCTGCCCCAGACTCTGCTCCGACGCAGTGGGGAGCATGGAGAGCCTTACAGAGGGGGTGACACAGGCTATTTGGAGGCCCTTGGTCCTCCCTGGCAGCAGTGGTTGCTCTGCATTCCTACCCTGTCTGCAGGACTCACTGCACCACCTGCCCCTCGGTGGGCCTCAGTTTCCCCAACTGTAACCTGACAATCTCCAGGATTCCTTCGACTGAGCATGCACTGTGGAATAACGTCCATCCAGACACATTTTGACAAGAAACTTCCGCAGAAATAGTTCCTGAGTCCCTGGTGGTTCAGAGTGTTTCAGTTTCCCTCGCTGAGCACAGCACGGCAGCCGAGACGCCCTGGGGGTGCTGTGTCTGCCTGTCGGGGAGCCCGATGCGTGTCGATGAGGTGCCCATGTGGAGTGGCACAGTGCTCTTCATGGCCTGATGTCCACTCTCTTCATGAGTAGGTCCCTGGTTTCTTCGAGGACGCGGTTGTCCCCGTAGGGAGAAGGGGAGGAGCCTCGTCTGGGGCGAGGTCAGCCTCTCAGGCTTCCGAGAGAGCACAGCGTAACTCACGGGGCCACAGTGAGCGGAAACTAGGAGCAGGGGGCATGACAGTTCCTGTGCTCCGAATGTTTGTGTCCGCCACCCCCAATCTACATGTTAAAATCCTACCCCCGATGCGATGGTATTTGGAGGTGGGGCCTTTGGGAGGTGACCAGCCATGAGGGTGGAGTCCTCATCAAGAAGAGACAGCAGAGAGATCACTCACCCCAGCGCGTGAGGACACGGCAAGAAGACAATCTGCAAACCAGGAATAGACACTGGCTCTGCCAGCACCTTGGTCTTGGACTTCCCAGCTCCAGAACTGTGAGCAATAAATGCCTGTTTGGATGCCTGTTGTTTAAGCCACCAGTTTATGGTGTTCTGTTAGGGCAGCCAGAACCGAGACAGAGGAGAGAAGCCCCGACGTGCTCCACCGCCCTTCCCCGAAGATTGACGACTGCCATCATGCCAGTCATCACAGGTAGCTGTCACCAGTGCCATCCTAGGTGACTGGGATTCATGAGCCTTTTCCAAGCCTTTGTCAGGCCCACTGGAGACAGAGGTCTATGGTTTCCCAACCGCTTGTTTCTCCTTTGTTGATTGACAGATTGAAAGGGATTTGGGGAATGGGTTGGGGCAACAGTCCCGGGCCTGGGAGTCAGGGGCGTGGGGGACCAGCCGTGGCTCTGGCATCGCGCTGGGTGTGGGCCTCCTCTGCCTCCCCCGGCCGCAGGCTCCCTCCTACAGTAGGTGGACTGCATTAGCTTCTGGTTCCTTCCAGCTTAAAAATTCCATGTTCTAAATCCATCCATCAAATACTATTTTGAGGGCTTTGAAGTGAAGCCTGGGTGTTTTTACCTTATCCCACACACCTACCTCACACCTTCTGAAGCTCTCACGTCTCTTTTGATTGGCATATCAAGTGGACACGTTTTTGGACCAGAGGGGCCCGTCGGTGAGGCTCTTTTTCCAGGGAGTTGACTCCTCACGTCTGAATCCTGCAGGTCTGTTTGCTCCTGAGGGCAAATAGCTCACCAAGGAATCGAGTCTCCGAGATTATCGCCTCTGTGTCACCTTGAAGGGCCCATGCTTCTTCAGTGTGATGGGGGCAGGCGCCCTGAGTGATGGGTGAGGAAATGGTGCCACCAGTGCACATCAGAGGATGGAAGGAAGAAAACCCAGTCAGCTCAGGATAGGGGTCCTAAGCGTGGTTATGCAACAAATCCAGGTGTGCTTCACTGTCCTAGAGCCTCGGTCCTGCTCCCCAAATTGACTGGTGAAGAAACTTCCAGGGAAGGCCCATCTGCCCCTTCGTCGACACGCTGTCACTGCACACTCGCTCTTCCCGGCCAGCACAGCCACCGACACGCGGATGCTTGTGCGTCGCGCAGCTGCCCTGCAGCTAGGTCGGGTCATGTGACTGGCTCTGGCAAGGGACTGTGAGCAGAAGTGACAGGTGCCACTTCTGGGCTGAGGCAATTAAGAGCCAGTGGGACTTTTCTATCTCCTCTTTCCCTGCCATGGTGGCCCTGGAGGCCACAGGGGATGGTCAGATGGACAGGAGGGCTGCCAACAGCCTAGGGTGAGAGAGACAATGTGAACTTTTCTTGTAGAAATATTAACCTCTTAGATAAGGAGGCAAGTTGTTAAAGCAGCACGGCCTGGCTTGTCCTGGCTAATAAGGGGATGTAGACACGGAGAGGACCCACGTCCTTGGGAAACCTGACTTTGAGCCTGGCTCTGCTCCTGCTAGCCGGACAGCCTTGGGCAAGTCGCACAGCTTGCCTTCCCTCCCGAGAAATGAGACGCCAATGTCCAACTGACGGGGTGGGCAGGTTGGAGAGTGGATGTCAAATGTCCAGCCGGTGTCTGGCGCAGAGTAGGGGCACAGCGTGGGCTGGCTCTTGTCTGTGACCCCAGGCCCACAACTCCACTCCCTCTGAAGGCTCACAGCCTGCAGGAGAGAAAGTCCCATGAACAGTGAGGTCACATCCACCTGCCACAAGCACGCTTGGTCAAAGCTGCAGAAGCCTGTGTCTGGGTGTGAACCCAGCACTTGTCAGAAGTGTGAATTCTCAGCTTGCCTCCCCACGGCTGCATGCACAAGGGTGCAGGCAGCCAGGAGCCAGGGCCTCCCCGGACCTAAGCTTTCTTAATTAAGATGAAGAGGTTTCTTTCTGACCTTCCAGGTGTGGGAGCAGAGGTGGTTTTATAGGCCTAACTGATTTCGGGGGTGGATGGGTAGGGAGGAGAGAGAGCAGTGTTGTTCCACTGTCTCGTGTCCATGGGTTTTCCATAAGCACCAGAGAGATGCATCTTTCATCCAATTCCATTTCCCTTGTGTGGTGATTTACTGCTACCACGAAGAAGTAGCTAATTCTTTGTTGCCTCTTGCTTTTTATTCTTTGTTTATTAAACACAAAAATGAAAATGAAACCCAACCACACGCCGAGCTAACACCTCAGTGGCCGAAGGGTTTCAGAGGGGTGCAGTCTTATTTTAGGGTCAACGTTACATAGATGCTGAGCGTGTGGTTACTCGGAGGGTGTGATTTGAAGGCCACGGCAAATGCTCAGTCCCCAAATATTTCCTCCGCTGGAGTGTGACTTTACCCCAAATCTTGCCTTTATGACTGAAGTTTGAACTGTGTGCAAAGTCCCGAGCTAGGACGAGAGGTCGACGTGGGATGTCTGAGTTCGGGTGACCGTCCACAGTCTTGGCCTCAAGATACTTACAGTGCAGTCATTATGGCTGGCAGTTCTTGTCAACATTCTCTTTGCAAGTAAAAAGGCAGGGGAAACTTTTCTCAGTGTTTTACTGCTTTGTAGAAAAGGCCTGTGGCCTCTGAGCCCCCCAGGGCAGGGGCGGTGTCTACGTGGTTCCGTGGGCTTCGTTCACTGCCCATCAGGGCAGGAGCCTGTGTTGGTTTCCTGGGGCTGCCGCAGCGAAGTATTGTACGCTGGGTGGCTTGAAACAACAGACATTCATTGTCTTGCCTCACAATTTTGGAGGCTGGAAGTCTGAGATCAGGTGTGCCAGGGCCATGCGCCCTCTGAAGCCTCTAGGGATGGATCTTTCCCTGCCTCTCCTGGCTTCTGGTGGCTGCCAGCGTTCTTTGGTGTTCCCTGCAGCCACACTGTCCACTCTCTGCCTCCGCTGTCACGTGACACTCTGCCTGTGTGTCTTTGTGTTCACACGACTGTCTTCTTATGACACCAGTCATTGGATTTGAGGCCGACTCTAACTGAGTGTGACCTCATCTTAACTAACTACGTCTGCAAAGACCCCATTTCCAAATTAGGTCACATTCACAGGGATGGAGTTAGGACTTCAACATATTTTGAGGGGACGCAATTTGACCCACACCAGAGCACAAGACATAGTTCCCAAGTAAACAATGGGATGCTTCCAGAGCAGAGAGGGCATTGGAAAGTGAGGTGGGCCCCAGGAAGGAGGACTTTGTGTTTAAAATGTGCTTGTTTATCCCAGCATTGTGGTGCACCATGTTGGGTGAGAAAGGCCTGGTCTACTCAGGGGTCTTTCTCTTCCTAGCGCAGTGGTGCACTTTTGCCTGCTCCTGATTCATTCCTTCATTCAGCAGCTATATTGAGGCCAGCTCCCAGGCCGAGCTGGGACGGGAGGGAGTAGAGAACACAGTTCCTGCCCAAGGAGCTCCCAGCCGAGCAGGGGAAAAGGCTGCAAAAATGATACTTTCGATACTGCAGCCTGGTAGGTGTAGATCCAGAACTGTCTGGGTCCGGGGAGGGAGATTGGGGGAAAATGGGGCAGAATGAGATTTAAAAAAACTGTCAAGAATACAAGATTGTATTTTTTACTTTTATTTTATGCAAGTGAGGACCCCGATCTGAAGAATATTTGACCTCTTGGGGGAAATTTTGACTCTTGGGGGAAATCTGGGCTCGCTGACTAGTCGGGATTCTCTCTGCAAATATCTGGGCGTGGCTGCCCACAACAAGAGCAGCCCCCTCCCCCCCCACAGGCCCAGGGCTGACTGTGAAGGCTCCAGGGGAGAACGTCCTCTGCAGGAAGAATAAGAGCCATCCTGTAGCCTTCCTGTTCCAGAAGGCTCCGTGGTGAATACATAATTAGGCCCTCTGTAATTACCAGTTTGAATCTGCCTAGGACACTAGGGCTCCCACCCCCTAATTTACCTTATAAATTTATTCTGCTAAAAAAGTCGAAAATGTCAGTCTTCTGTGAAAGCTGCATAAATGAATTATCTCTCCGGATGACAGAAGGTGGGAAGGAGGGGAAGCTTCTAGAGGACATTCTTCACTGGGAGTGTCTGAAAGTGCCCCACACTTAGCACGGTCCCAGCACAGAGCCCAGCGAGGCTGCTTTCTGTGCACAGAAAGCCCCAGCGAGCTCCACCAGGTTTGGCTGGAGTCCCCAGCGTGGCACGCAGAGGTGGCATTTAAAACCAACCTGTTTGGACGGTGTTAGAGAGCCTTCCAGAGTCTTGCCTCTGCGCTCCGTCTCAGGTGACGGAGGCTCCCAAACACAAGGAAAGGATGGAAAAAACAGGGCAGCTTTTTAAAAAGGGCCACGTCGAACCACGCCCCACAGTCCTCCCTGCACCCAGGAGATCTCGCACCAGGACAGTGACCTCCTCAGACCTAATCTCAAGGCCTGGCCATCAGCGGAACCTCCGCTGCATAGCACAGCAATCACTCCCTCGATCCTTCACAAAGATGAGTTTTGCAAAACTGCTTGTAAGAATATACCGCAAGTCTTCAGTAACGTGTTAGGAGGTTTGGGAAATAAAGTTTTTTTAAAAGCCCCTAAATCTCATAATTCTAACACAATAGCGGCTATCATTTCTGAATCTCCTTCCAGACTTTTTTTTCATATGTAGTCTGTTTATTATTTTTCCCCTGAATAATTAGCCAAAAGGTTCAGCTGCTACAATCTTTAATTTTTAATTTTGGGGGGCTGATTATAAAAACCATAAATTTGGACTATAGGAAATTTGGAGACTAAGAGAAGAAAATGAATGATGGTCCCCTCCCTGTCTCTGTCCCCGTCTCTGAGATGGGCCTTCTTTCCAGTTTTTGTTCCCGGGCGCGGTTTCTAGTTTGCAGATGTATTAGGCCTTGTATTGAGGTCTAGCTGGCTCAGTCACTGATATCCTGCTATCTGTCTGGGCTGTCTGCTTTGAGAAGCTCAGAGCCCAGTGACATCCCACTAGCAGATAAGGATGATGACGTTTCCTGTGGGTATTCCCAAGGTTAGCCTGGCCCCCACCACAGTGGTGTACTGTGGTTTGAATGTGGCCCCTCCACAATTAATGTTGACACTTTATCCCCATTGTGCTGGTATTAAAAGGTGGGGCCTTTTGGGGTGTAATTGAGTCATGGGGGCTCTGCTCTCATAAATGGATTTGTGCCTTATAAAGGGGCTGGAGGGAACCAGCTGAGGCCCATTTGCTCTCTGCCCCCCCATGTGAGGACATAGCGTTGGTCCCCTCTGGAGGTTCGGCAGCAGGGCAGCATCCTAGAGCAGGGACCGGGGCCCTCACCAGACACCAAACCTGCAAGCACCTTGATATTGGCTTCCCAGCTTGCAGAAACGTGAGGAAATAAATTTCTATTCTTTATACATTTCTCAGTCTCAAGTATTTTGTTACAGCAGCACAAACGGACTAAGACAAGGTACTCCATCAATAGTTGCTGAATATGTTTCCAAATGAAATCTAAGGGAAATTTCTCATTTCACTCCCAAAATGAAATGTTGAAGTGTGTACCATAGACGGAATCGAATGTGAACTTCTCCGCAGACAAGCGTAAGGCGTCTGTAATGATCATATCTATAATCTATGAAATGCCTACTGCGGGCTGGGCCTGTGCTGGAGGCTTTCTGATAGATTATCTGATGTGATCCTCCCAGTGGCCTTGCACAGAGCATACGAGGGCCTGGGATGCTGAAAAGGGAATCCACATGAGGCCACCCAGCTAACAGGCAGAGCAGTGGGGACTCGAACCCCACGCCTTTTGGACGCATACGTCAAGCTGTTTGTGCCCTGTCCTGCATTTCTTATAAGGTTGCTGGAAGGACAAACTCAACTCAGGGAAGTGAAAGGGCTTTGTACACTGTAAAACTCTGTTCCAGTGTGAGTTGTTTGTTTCAAAATCTCACCAGCAGAGCCTTCTGTCTAACCTGACTCTTTCCACCCCATTTCTCTCTGCCTCGATTATTTGGTTTCATAGCCGTGGTCGTGGCTTCTTGGATTTTGCTGTCCCAAATGAAAAACAAATCTCTTCTACTGACCTGATATACTCTGTTTCCTCATTTTAGACCTTGTTTCTCTTTGTAATTTTCTCTTCTGTTCCCTGTGTCCTGAGCCAGCATTGACTTTGTCCTTGCTGTTCTAGTTCCACGTCTAGAGATGTGTCCAGCGGCCCACCACAGCCTGCAGGATGGATGGAAAGCGAGTCTGGGTGAAGAACGGTGTAGTGGTTACACACAGAGACAGACCTGGGGTTGATCTTGACTTTACCTCTTGGCCACTGGCCTGGGCTTCCTGTGTAATGCGGAGGAAGGTCTTTCTCTTCTCATGCAATGCCTAACAACGTAATTATATGCCTCTTCGTGACCAGCCGGCCTGAGGTTCTCGGAGGGACTCTGCACTCTGTGATCGGGACACCTGCAGAGGTCCCCTCACTCCGCTCCTTTGCTCCCTGGCACTTGGGACACAGCCAAGACTACATTTGGTGGGTTGTATTGTCACTACTGGAACAGTACAACTATGGCATCAGCTTTTGCCTTACCTCACTTTGTACCTCGTAGCTGGGGTGGTGTGTCAAAGCCACGTTTGTCTGACCTTAGAACCTGGGTACCAACCACGGCACAGTATTGCCACGTTTGGGCTCAGTACCCTGTGGTGTGCTTGCACAGCAGGTGGCCCATGTGTGTTCGCGTGTGTTTGAAGAATGAATCACGGTGATGCTCACGAAGTGACTGCTGTGTGGCAGAGACCGGGTCAGGTGCTTTGCATAGGTCCACTCACCACTGCTGGTACTAAGTCAGCTCTGAAGCCCATCTGACAAGGGAGCCTGGGAAATGAACTCCCTTTCCCCAGACTACCCTGTCAGTGGGCACCTTTCTACAAAGCCCGAGCCTCCAGCTCTGCACCCCTGGCCGCATGCAGCGGGCCGGGTTTTGCAGAGCCAGGGAGCAGCTCTGGTTCGAGGCAGCTGGCAGCCCTCATGGCTGGTGGGGAGGGGGCTGACAGTCACTGGCCATTCCTGCTGGCAGACAGGTTTTAGGGGGTGGACACCTCCCCCAGACCCAGCCTCCATTTTTCATTGAGAGGAAGCTTTTGATGGGTGCCGTAGCGGTGGCGGGGGCTAATTGCACGGAGCTGGAGCTAATGCAGCCGCTGTAATTCCTGTCACCTTCTCACAACTCAGTAGGAGCTTCCGATGAATAACTCGGGGCGTTTAGGGGCTGTGTACATCAGTTGCAGGTGTCACCGTCGGAGGTCAGGCAGGGCGCTGGTGCTGCGGGGAACACAGCTCCACCTCGCCTTGTCTTTAATTAAAGGAGGAAATATGTCAGAATCTGCATGACCACTGCCCAGCCTAACAGGTCGTTTCCATCCGCAGCAAAAGCTGCCATTAAAGACTTCGGTGGGAATCAGCAGCTCAGCACAGCCTCGCACATCTCGAGAGGCCACCAAATCTCCTAATGCTTCAGGGAGAAATCACCACCTGGCCAGGGCACTCCAGCTTTCAGGGGTCTCCCTGCCACCCGCTCCGGGCAGTCTGGGGGCTCACCCGCATGTATCCCTTCCTTGGGAACTGTAACCCTTAGAGATCAGAAGGAGCACGGGAGTGAAACAATTCAATAAAGTCACAATAAAACATCCAAAGCCTTTCATACTTTTTCACTTTCTTTAACTCAATTTATTTTTCATTTTGTGGACAGAGATTTAGTCCGGGTATTAGTTTATGATTTTTACTGAAGGAATTACTCAACACACACACATATAAAAAGGAAATAATATTTTTATCATTTATTTTGTGCCATGTATACCATAGGAGAAAAAAACAGAGCGAAATCACTTCAGTACCGCTGTGTTTTTCATTACAAAGTTATTACATATAGAAATTACTCCAAATTATCTGAAATGAATGGAAATTATGAGGTTTAAATTCCCCAGGTTACTGCAGGCACAGCTCTGGAAATTTATTTTGTCATCTTGCTGAACATAATTGCTACAACAAAATTTCTTCCATTTTACAACTGCAGCATAACTTATTTATACCGGTGTAGCTGTAATTTTACATCAATAAGTTGCATGGGAAGGAATACACAGGTGGTAATTGAAAACAATAATTTGTACTGAGGTCCAGGTGGAACGGTTGGCTCAGAAAAAGGCTCCAGTTATTGTCGGCAACAGCTTTGTGTCACCGCGGCCTCCTCTCATCCCCTTAGCCAACCCTGGTCAGACCATCCAAACACCCTCATTCACGTCCTCGGGGCTGCCACCGCGAGAGCCACCACTTGTCTGACTTCGCACCACGGCCCATGCATCCTGCTCTGGAAACTGAGGCTGCGGGGCCCTGAGGGTGCTGAGGGAGGCCTGTACCACCCCTGCGCAAGCTCCTGTCCTTGCCTTCTCCTGCTTCCCAACTTGCCTCTGGGTTGGGTGCATTTAGGTACCCGGAGCTAATTAAGGTGTTTGATAGATTTCAACTGGAGTATGAGTTCTCGCCAGAAACATCAACAATTCGATTCCCCAAGCACAACGCAGAGCGTTAAATCCACTAATGCTTTATACATTACTGTGTTCCTTCTCAGCCGGAATGTGTGGTCTGGGTACAATACTGAACCGGTCCCCAAACAGGCGTCCTCACTCTTCAGTTCTCTAATTGTTCCTGTTAAGCAGATACAAATAATGAAACTGCAGATGCCTGTGTTAAATCCCAGCAGCTGATGAATCTACCCGTTTGAATCCGGAGGTCCAAATACAGATTTTTAAAAATTGACCATAAATCTGTCCTATTTAGAATCCAGATTATCAGGGTGGTCTGGAGACAGGTCAGAGATGGGCTTCTTTGCTCCTCTCTGGTGTTCGATGTCATGATACATGTGGGAGGGAGAGGGAGGTGGGGGAGTGGGGGGAGAGAGAGAGAGAGAGAGAGAGTGAGAAGAGCAGGCAGAGGGGTTTTGTTGCAAGTTCAAATGGAAAATGTTATTGCCACATCCATATTTTAGAAGCCATTATTGTTTTGGTGGTTCCAAACGCTTAAAATCACAGCGAAGTCATTTTTTTTAAAGGACCCAGATTAAACTAATATCA
The DNA here is from genome assembly GCA_963575035.1 of Avahi laniger. NCBI lineage: Eukaryota > Metazoa > Chordata > Mammalia > Primates > Indriidae > Avahi > Avahi laniger. The sequence goes on along the minus strand of CAUYSK010013885.1, from coordinate 40,936 downwards.
GAACACACAGCAATCCAGCGTCTCGGTTTTCCCCGGGCAGCATTAATTACCTTTTGTTGTAGCAAATTGTCTGTCTTGTAAATTGAGCTGAAAGTGCATCTTTAAGCAGATGCAATGTTTTAATGTGTACGTAATGGAACAACTTTCACAACTTCCACATACTATAGAAATATTATTTCATCTTCAATAACGTGCTGCAGCTAAAACTTTGCATTGTCGAGCCTTGTCATCTTGCCACCTTAACCCTTCTCTATTAGATAGAGGGAAGCCACGTACGTGTGTTCTAGGGTACAGACTACCTTTGTTGAATTCACTCGAAAGCATGCGTGGCTGTTTCTAAAACTACAAAACGACAGATGAGATCTCCCAGAGCTCTTTCTTTTCCAGCTCTGGAAGGCATGTCTGAAACAAGGTGTTGGCTGGTTTTTATTTTTATTTTTTGGTGAGCGCCCCCTTGCAATGTTCTCATTAGCCGATTGGGAGGGCTGCTAGCTTGACTCATGCCTCTCTCTCCTTCTCTGCTCTTCCCCCTCACTTCCTTTGTGGTGCATTACAGCACAGATAGGAGTTTTCAGAATCTGGGATTGGGGGTAGGGGAGAGCTCTCAACTGAGTCAGACTTGTCTACAACTCCAGCTTAGCATTTACTGAAACTTCCTCTTTCTCCAACTGCTTAAGGATACAAACTAATTAATCCTCACAGCCTCATAAAACCCTTGTTAGGAAGGTGATCATTACTGCCTCCGTCCCCAGCCCCTCCCCATTTCCTACCACCAGACACCTCATTGTCACTGGTGTTCTCCACCACAGCCTCTGACAGCCAGAGTCGGAACTGAAAATTCCCTTCGGAATTCCAGTGCTTTCCCCAGATGAACCATTTTAACTCCCTTTTTCTTCCTTATCTGTGCTCTACACAGGGCAGACTGACGGTCACTGGACCCCTGAATTCAAACTCACGGGTGTGCGTGTGTGTCTTCAAAACAGAGCTTTCACCATCCTTAGGAAAATTGTCCCCTTTGCAATTGCAGTTATACAATTCGGAGACTCAGTGATGAGAGCGAAGGCAGCAGAGAGACAGACCCCTTTGCATAGCCCACCCCCACATGTGCACACAGGCCACAGCCATTCTGGTCTCTGCATATGCGAGGAGTAGGGGTGGGATTTGGTGGAGTCTGATTATCTTCATGAACAATATTTCTCCCAAGTCGACCAACTGGGTGATGCCAGTCTCTACCAAATTTGAATTGATGACTCAACTAAAGAATTAAAATTAGCAAGGCAAGAAAATTCCAAATGAGGTGAGAAAGCTGTAGAAATAGTTCCAGATCCCCTAGTACTGAGCCATTCAATATCATTTCTGATGACAGGGACAGAGCTAGGAACATTCAATGTGGGTGTGAGTCTTTTCATATACGGGGAGCTGGGTAAGTATTTTTTGAGGAAAATAATACATGAATCAGGAACAGTGAATTTGGCTTAACCCCTTGCAGGCTGCAGATTATCAAGACAGCAGGCAATGATGCCTTAGTTTTCCTAGAGCCCACCCATGAGCTTCACGTAGTTAACCAATAGTTGGAAATCGACTACAGTATCAAGCCCAAGTATTACTTGCAGAAAAAAATAAGGTGCAAATGATGTCATCTTTTAAGAAGAGCAATGTTGTTAAATTCAGTACAAGGAAAGAGTCACAAACAATTGTTGAAAGGCGACTTTTGTGGTCTTGCCTCTGCTATCAGGTGACAATGCAAAAACCCCTCCAAATCCAGTATAGCCTTAATTGAGTGCTTATGGCACCCAGAAATTTGCTGTAATTTTCAGAAATGACATAAAAGAATTCTAGAAGATATGCCAAGAAGCCCAAAAGGCCTCTTTTGTCTTTTTATGCTTCCAGATTTGATAGCTCCTAAAGATTCTAGAACCGTAAGGAAGGAGATGAGGACCATCTTGGGAGCCTAATTACTATGTACATAAATACGATTTGTTTAGTACCTCCTCTGTGGTTTCCTCAAAAGTTAGAGTAAGTCAATCAATCTGCTGATCGGATCGGTGCGTCATATTTATCCTCATCTTCATAGTCAATAGCGTTTATAGATCCAGAGGAACAGAAATTAGCAGACACAGATTGCTTCTGAGTTTGCCCCCATACCTGTGAATACAAAAAGATTCGCCTTCTCTTTGTACGGGGTTCTTTCTTTCTTTCTTTTTTAAAGCACCAGAAAGGAAGCCCAAAGTAATTTGGTAAGATGTGCTGTTGTATTGCTACAAAGTTGACTACATTTTAGAGGGTGGATCCCTGTTAAAAAGAAAACAACAAAAACAAATGAAATGTCAGTTTTCTTTCTGCAGAAACATTAGGAGCTCCCATTTCCTCTGACACTTCTTATCTTGATTCCTTCCAAATTTTTGTGAAGACATAAGATAAAATATAACAGCTCAGAAGGCAAAGATAACATTGTAGAATCTCGAATAGAGTCCAACCTCAGCTGAGTTAAGTATTGAGAATGCTCAAAGAATTTTAAACAAAAAGCCCGGCTTGGGGGTCACGTGTCTGTTTAATCTGCCCCCACTGCCTGGCGTGTTACATGCAGCACACACAGGGAATTAAAGCCCCACACGAGGTTAATAAAAATGCACTCTGATTTGATGAAATGATTTCTGATTCCTGAACTCTTCCTCTATAAAGAAATTTAAAGTGACTGAGAATATGGGGGATTATCTGCTGGAATGCACTGTGAAGCTAGAAAAAGAATAGCAGGGAAATATTTGTGAGTTCAAAAAGCTTTTTGACATCTGCTGCTGTGTGTGTGTGTGTGTGTGTGTGTATTTAAAGATAGTGCAAAAAAATGTGGCATTTATTTCCATCTGATTCCAGTATGCACAAAGCCCCAGCTTTGGGCAGAGCACACAGTAGGCCTTCAGCAGGTGCTGGAGAAATGAATCTGAAGTTTATGATATTAGTTCAGGACCATATTTATACCTGCACTTTTTCCTCTTACATTCTCACATGTTAACCATCTGCACCCCCTTTTTGGGGGGTTGAGAATGGCTTTTATTCTAAACAAAGGCTTGGCAGCTGAAGGGGTGCGGTGGTCTGGTGCTCCAACCTTCTCAGAGGGGTCCTGGTCCCCCCTTGCCACCCAGGGTGCTGGGGAACCGGTGGGGACGGGCTGTGGCCCCAGCTCAGCCACGCATCCCGCCCCGCCCGCTGTCTGGGCATCCAGAGAGTGGGGAAACATTAGTGTGGGCCAGCTGCTGAAGCCAGGCGGGGTCGAGGGAGAGGTCAAGGTCGGCCGAGAGGCGGCTATTGATCCGGCTTGGAACGAGAGACAGGGAGCGCAGCAAGACTAAAGGGGGAGCTGTGAGACCAGACATTAACAGCTTTCTGCGCTAATGATGCCCGTGCCAGACGGGCAGAGGGAAAAAGAGGAGACAGGAGTGGCAGCTGGGATCGCTCCCTGCCTGCGCCCGGCCGCCTCGCGGGAGAAGAGGAGGAGGAGGTGGAGGAGGAGGAGGAGGAGGAAGAGGAGGAAGAAGCCGGGGAGGAGGAGGGCGAAGGGGCCAGCGCAGGGATGGGCAGGGGCAGGGCAGCCTCTCCCCGGCTGCCGCGAGGTGGAGCGCGCCGGCGGGCGGCGGCGTGTCCGGCCCTGCTCGCGCCCGCCCGCGCGTCCCTCTTCCCGCCGTCGGGGCAGCGCGGGGCCAATGAGGAAGTGCTCCTCGGGTCAGTCGGGGCCCGCGCCGCCCCCTGCCCGCCACTTCCTGCTGGGGGTGGGGCGGGGGTGCTCCCTCCCCAGGCCCGGCCGCCTGGTCGCTCGTTTGTTGGCAGCGGCCGCGGGATCCCCTAGCGTCCTTTGCCGCCCGCGACAGGGGGGCCTTTCCTGAGGGCATCTTGCCGCTCCCCCCAGCCATTGGTCTCTCCTCCTTGTAATCAGCCCCGGGAAGGTGAGGGTCGCGTGTCCGGATTTGGGACCCGGACTGCCGGTGGCGGGAGGCTGCAGGCATGCCACGGCGTTTGGAGTCGAGATCTGTCCCTGAAATGCTGTGTAACCTTGGGCAAAGTGCTAACCCTCTCTGGGCTTCACATCTTCAGTTCGCAAAAAGAGAGGTTTAATTGAGCTCTCAAATGTACAGTTTGGGCGAGTCGGGATGGCTAGCTTATGGATACCTTAAATTTATTAAAGGTACGTGTGGGCATTTTTTTTTTCTTTCTTAGGCCACTTTCCTGGAAAGATTTGCGCGGTGGGGCAGGATGGAAGGAGAGGGAGGCCATTCTAGACTTTGGACCACGTGGAGGTGGGGGGTATGTGGGGGGTGGGCAATTGCGTGCAGTATGCTGGCTGAGGTGGGGGGTGGGAAGAGGTGCAAGCTCGCCCCCCACCGCCTCCATCCACTCGGCCTCTTCTCCACCGACCCTGTATCCCACAGTGCGCAAGCCTGCAAGCTGGGGTACATTTTACTGTTAGTATTTTTTTAAGGGGTGGGAGTCCTTTCTGTCCTCCCTCACGGGCGCTGTTGTTGGTGCCACCGCCCCTACCCAAGATCTTCGGGGAGAACAAAACCCCCACGTGTCCCCGAGGAAAAGCCCCGAGGGAGGGCGGCGCGCCCGCAGGCCTCTCGGCCTCGCTCCTCGCTCGGGGGCGAAGCCTTGGGGGCCAGGTCTGGGGCCGGAGTGGGGTGGATGCAGCTGGACTCGCTGCGAGCCCAGCCCCAGCCTGGCCCCGACCCACCCCGCCGCCTCCGGGCCGAGGCTGGACAAACCCTGAGAAAGGAGCTGGGTCCCGCCGCGTGGAGGCCGGGTCATCAAATGGACCAAGTTGGCCCCGACTTGGGGAACGGGGGTGTCCACCGGGGCCGCGGCCTGGCCTTGTCCCCGGGCCACGGACAAGCCCCCACAACTCCTTCTGTCCTTGCCCGCTGGAGATCAAACGGCTGACAAGGCAGCTGTGTCCTTCCCAGTGTGACAGGCAATTTCAGGTCCTACCCTGGGCCAGGAGCGCGGGGGCGGAGGTGGGGGTGGGGAGGCGGGGTGTGATTTCCAGGTTGCTGTGATTGTCAGGGGGTGGGAGGGAACTGGGGGCCTCGAGGACGCGCCCACCCGAGTACCGGGGACCTGGCCACACCCACTCCTGGGTCAGCAAGTCCAAGTCCCTCTCCCACGTGGAGCGCCCCTGTTCCTTCACTCTCGCTCCCTGTGGATCCTGGCGTTAGGGGGTGGGGCCGTGTTAGACCCCCAGGAGTTAATGGAGTGAGAGGTGAGGGGAGCTGAGATTAGGGTGAAAATCCCTTCCAGAATGGGACTGAAACGAGGTCACAGATCCCCCCACGTGCTTTTGCATTCTCTTATCTTAGTATGTTTTATTTTGCCCTCATCCTCTCGGAGTCTGATACCAGTATTACTATGGAGACACTTTTTGGAAGTTGAGTTCCGACCCCCAATAAAACAAAGTAAAAACCACCAAGCTACTTTTCTAGGGAGATGAAGTAATTGATCATACCCCTAGTCCCCAGTCGATCCCTTTTCCACAGTCCAATCCCCCCCAAGTCGGAAAGCGCTTTTGGGTGGGTGGGGACTTGCATTGATTTAATTTACTTCACTCACACGGCACCCCGCCCCCCCTTCTCAGAGGGTCCTGCTCCCAGGAGGAGAGGAGGGATGGGGAGGATTTTCTTTTATTTAAAAATATCTTGCCGGCCCCCTCAGCCCCCCGCCCGCTTTTGCGCAGCGGGTGGTGGGGGGGGTAAGGAGCGCACAAAAACGCGATTTGCACGTGTGGCCGGCCCCGCGGTGTGCGCACGGGCGAGTGTGTGGGTGTGTGAGTGTGCGAGCGCGCGCGTGTCTCTGTGTGTGCTTTCTTGTTCTCTTACAGGGTACAATGTTAAAAAGCCACCGCTAGTCGCCCCCAGTGCTCCGACTCTCTGGGTCTTTTTGTCTCTAGTGCAGATTAAACGTCACGTCCGCACTTGAACTTGAATTTTATCCCATTGTACAGAGGCAGCCCCAGCCATAGAGAGACCGAGAGCTCCCAGAGAACCCGGACTCCGCCATCTTCACGTTGCAATCTATAGCTCCCAGTCCGCGCCCGCACCGACCCAGGCGCACTGGGCGAGCCGCCCGCGGCCCGCTCCCCCTGGGCCCGAGGCGCCGGGGGAGCGCTGGGGAGCGCTCGCGGGGACTCGGCAGCCCTGCGGCCGGCGCCAGCCTGCCAGGTGAACTGGGAAGGAGCCGCTCCTGGAGTCCCCCAGAGCCTCGGAAGGGTCAGTCTCCGAGAAAAAAAACAGGCAGCCCGCAGAAAACCCAGACACAGCCGATCCAGGGCAGTTTTACAATTGCTTCGGGTTTTTTGAGGGGGCGGGGTGAGGGGGTACGAGACAAGTCCCCAAGTTTTCTTAGCTTTTTTTTCTTTGCTTTTTCTTCTTTTCATTTTTTTTATTTGTTTGCATTTTTTTTCTCTTTTCCCCCTCCTGGTAGAAGTGCGCTTTCCACCTACCAGACCCCGAAAGAAAGTGTCAGGAGCCGGTGCAAATCCGGTTTAAGTTCAAGAAGACATTTGGAAGTCCAAGAGGCCAAGCAGTTTGAAGAAGTGTAAGAGATTTTTTTTTTCCTTCAAAAGAATATATTTTTAAGGAAATCAGCCAGTCCGCGGCAAGCAACAGCAGTTTTTTTTTTTTTTGCCTCTTTCTCCTATTTTAGATCGAGAGGTTTTTCTTGTTTTTTTTCCTTTTCTCAAACAAAACAAAAAGCAGCATAGAAGAAAGAGCAAAATAAAGAAGAGGAGGAGGAAGAGAGGGCAAGAGAGGAAGGGGAAAAAAACACCAACCCGGGCAGAGGAGGAGGCGCGGCGGCGGCGGCAGCGGCGCGGCGGCGGCTCGGACCCTCCCCCGGCTCTCCCCATCAGTGCAGCTCTCCGGGCGATGCCAGAATAGATGCCGGGGCAATGTCCCGCCGCAAACAGGGCAACCCGCAGCACTTGTCCCAGAGGGAGCTCATCACCCGTAAGTGTCTGCGGCGTGTGCGCGAGGGGCCGGAGCACGGGGCTCCGGGAGCCCGGGGCTGGGGACACCGAGCGGGGAGCAGCCAGCTGGGCCGGGCGCTGGGGCCGCCCGCCGGCTGGCAGAGCAGCGGCATCGGCCTGGAGCACGGTGGGGGGCGGGGGGCCATAGGAAAGTTTCTCTGCAGCCCGGGGAGTCGCAGCGCTGAGCAGCCGGACGCGCCTCGGGCTCGGGGGCCTGCGGAGCCACCTCCGGGCCGAGGAGGGGGTGCGCAGGCTGGAGGAGGTGTGTGTGTGCGCGCCGAGCCCGGCTGGACGCTCGCCCCTCCGAGCGGCGTGTGTGGCGGCGGCGGCGCTGGTGGCGGGGTTTGGAGAGGAGGGGGAGGGGGCCGGGGGAGCGGAGGGGGAGGGGGGAGCCGGGAAGTGGGGAAAAGTTGGCGAGCGCGTGGGTCCGCACTGACGGCGCGGGCGGAGGAGAGCGGGGTGCACTCCGGAGTGGGGGAGCCGCAGGGCGAAGGGCGGCCGCCGGCCCCGGTCCTCGGTCGCTGCGCCCAGCCCGGCAGGGCGCAGGCCACGCCGGTCCTAGATTCCGTTGCCGTCTTTCTGTCCCCTCCTCTTGCTATTTGCAAAAGAATCCAGCTGTTTGCCGGGCTCGAGGCCCCCCCGCCCCCCGTTTCCCCACCTCCGTCTGTCTCCTGGGATGATCTTCCCCCCACTCCAAAAAAGGTGGGGGGGATTTGGGTTGGTGAAAATTCCCCGCCACAGGAAAAAAAAAAAGGTTGTCAGGAGTGGGAAGAGAGTGATGCGCTTGTAAAATAGTAAAAAAGAAAAAAAAAAGAAAAGAAAAAAGAGAGCTATCAGTCTCTTATCCATCTTTCTATCTCAGTATCTTTCATCTTCCCCATCTAAATAAACAAGGCAGGTCGCAGTGGAAATCCACCGGCCGCGATCGTGTGGATTTCCAGCGAGTGGCGGGGCGGGCAGAGTCAGGCGGCCGGGCAGCGACGCCCCAGCTCCCAACGCCCCTGTCGGGTTTGTTTGGCCGAGGGCGAGAGCGCGCGCGAGCGGGCTAGGTGCCGGGCTGCAGGGAAGTGCGCCCGGGTCCCCGCGCACTCGCCCGGGGAAGGTCGCTTCGCAGCGCTCCCTGCCCGCCGCAGCCCGCGGGGCCGCTTCTTCGCTGCGCGCGAACATTTCCCCGCCGTTCTTTCTCTCGAAGTGCCTGGGTCGGGGGTCGCCGCTGACTTTTTTTATAAAAATTGCAATAGAAATAAAACATCCTCTGGGTGCCATCGAGACCGCGGGCAGGTTGTATTCCTGCGATCCTCCGCGCACCTCGCCGGGCTGGGGCCGGGCTGCTGGTGCGGAGCTGGAGCGGGCTGCGCGCCTAGCCGTCGCCGAGGACTGGCTGCGGGGCGGCCGAGAGCCGAATATTTATGTTATATTTTAAAAAATTTAAATAAATAAATAAATATATAAAGGGGTTTTCCCCTCCCCTGAAAACCCAGCATAGGAGCCATCTGCTCGGAGCAATTGCTGTTGCCATCTCTCCTTTGTTACAGCAGAGACATTAGTAAGAATTTGTGGGTTTATTATTATTATTTTTGGGGAGGGGAATAGATATTAAAGTGGGATTTGCCTTGGGAGAGGGATGCCTTTTTGGAGGCAGGGAAGAGGACTTTTATTTATTTTTTTTTCTCACCGTAACATCAAAGAAGACTCGCTGGTTCCATTTAAAACAAAATGTTTTGCAGCCAGATTTGAGCCTGGTTTGATCAAGGGCTTTTTCTCCAGTTGACATTTCGATCCTTTACCAAGCCACAGGAATCGCTTATTCTACACCCCCACCCCCCTTTAGATGGGGTGGTTGTTAAAACGTCTATACTTGCAGACGCCTAATTTCTCCAGGAGGCAATTTGCCCCACGTAGCCTCTGTTTAATTGCAAGGGTTGTTTTTGAGGAGGGGGAAGTGGGGGGGGGTTGGGGAAGGGGGAGTTGATGGGGGTGCATTGCCAAGCTGGCAGCAGCGACAAGAGCCAGGAGCATTTGCAGTTGTGTAAAAGGGGAAGAAGCAGGTAGGTTCGCTTTGCTTTGGCTCTCCCTGTCCTGGCATTCTTGGGACGTCAGGAGAGAGCCCTGGCCAGAGGACTGGCAGCAGCTGGGCACAGGGGGTGAGGGGTGCCTGGTGCAATGTCCTTCCATCCTTTATTTGTTGCCTGTCTCTCTTAGCCTTGCTTAGAGCAGTGCTGGGGAGCCAGCTGACACTGGAGCTGGGGCAGGGCGGGAAGAGAGGCAGAGGAGAGCTGGGGAGAAGCAGGGAAGGAGGCTGGCCAGCGCTGGGAAGCCGCCTTCCAGAGGCACACGGGGCCCAGGCCTGGTGTGCCGGTTTAAGCTGGGAGAGTGGCCCAACCAGTTTTTAGACAAGCCTATTTATTATCCAAAAGCTGCTGGCTTTTCTTCTGTCCCGTGTCACCCGGGAGGGACATGGGAGCAGGCAGGGGGAAAGGCAGGAATCGATGCAGTTTAAGACTGCATGGCCGCTGGAAGTGCCTCTTCACAAATGACACAGGACTCGTGGGTTTAGGGTGCTCTGGAGCTTCTGCTAGCAGAGCGGGCGCTGTCACAGCCCCTGCCTGGGGTTCACATTTTAGGTTTTAAATGTGACAAAAGCCACCTGAAACCTGGTGCATCTTTATCAGTTGGGTGGCAGCCCGCCGGCCTGTGGGGCGGCAGCCTCAGGTTCTTTAGGGATGATGCAACTGAGCATAACTGATGGCCTGGGAAGCAAGAAGTGCACGCAAATAGCATCGATGATCTTTGCCTTGGGGGGCCGGGGGTGCTGAGAAGGGCTCCATAATGAGATAGTTAAATTTACAGACAGGGCCAGTGACAAGAGGAGTGAGGTTAACAAAAAGAGTATAGAAGACAGCTGGCGGTGGGAACCGGGGTTTCTGGTTTGCTTCAAAATGTTGGACCCAGATGGATATGGCTTTTAAAACTGGAGGACAGACACAGCTATTAATAAAAACAAACACAAAACAACACAGTGACAATAGTGAAGAGGGAGGTCGAGGGGGAGCGGCTGACCAGGCAGAGGGTAGGGCAGAGCCGCTGTGCAGACAGGGCCAGGGTGGAGGGAAATGGACTCAGGTCCACGAAGGAGCCTAAGGCTTTCCAGAGAAACCAGAGGAAATAAGATGTCCATGGTAAATTACATAACCCCAATTAAGGTGATTTTCAACAACCCACCAACAGGTTTCCTTGGAAAATTAGTGATTTTCCGTATGAATTCATGGTTTTGCAAAACAACTAGAGACCCAAGGTTTGACGCAGAAGTTAGGCTAACTTAATTCCATGGTTGTCTTTTAAATTAGGTTTTGCTGTAGCTGTATGTTTTGAAGGTGGATGCGCTCACAATTATCTAAACTCCCCGGGGTATAGTGTATCTCCAGTGGTCCACATATCTTTCAAAATTGGGCCTCTGATAAATTTCACAAGACCAGAGCCCTCTTTTTTTTAGTAGTTGGTGGGGGAGTGAAGTTCGTGTCCCTTCTGCACAGAAGGGAACCCCATATCATTAGAAGTGTGATATAAGTCAGCTGCTCTGATGCCACGGGAGAATAAAAATGTGTTCATCAAAGGTGTTATGCCAGGCTGATTTTATCCATTTGTAATTCACACCTGAGAGAAAACAGCCGTGAGCATATTTTAACATCCCCTAATATTTTTAAAGGATATTTTTTCCCTACCTGAATATTATATACATATGTATATTTCTTTTTTGAGGCGGGGGAGGTTGCTGTCTGCTTGTGCCTTGGCCTTGGTAAATTTTGTCTGTCCTTTAAAATATTTTGTAGCAGAAAAGTAGTCATTTCTCAAGTGCGGGGGGTGGGGGGGGAGGTAAATGCAGTTGCTTTTGTGAAGCCGGCCTTAGAAACGTTGAGGGAGGCTGGGCTTAGATGGTTGAGCGTGATGCTTCCCTCACCGCTGTGCAGGACTAAATGGGTCTCACATGACCCAGGGGAAGGCCAACTTTGGGTGCATTTGACAATCATTAGAATTATGTCACAGGTAAGATGGGAGCACTTCAAACAGTCGGATGACAGATAACCGGTTTCTGCCTGTGGAGTGCACCGGTTTCTAGAGCGTTATCAGAATTGGACTCTTGGCACTCTCTTACAGCTTAGAACACGGCTTGCAGCAGCCTTCACTTATCCCCTTTGAATCTCCTATCTCGATTGCTTTGCATTCTCTGTTGCTTGTTGTGATAAAATACTTTCCAAAATAAACTCAGTCGAATTGGCTTTTGGGGTGGCAAGGCTGAGATGCCGAGCCGCGCCGGGCGCCGCCTGGCGCTAGGGGGCGCTCGGTGCCCGTGTCATGCGTGGCGCCTCCGCGGCCGCGGCCAGGACGGCTCCACCGGCGGCAGCGGCAGTTTACGTTGCTGCAAAATGTCTTAAGTGTGAAGTTGTAATATTGATTTTCCTGCAAAGATTTGTGCAGGACAAAATGAGAATATAAGTTTGAGAAATCCATTTTCAAGCTATTGCCATTGATTTACAAGCCCTCACTTGGCAGATAGGGCATTTTCCTTTTCTTTGAGTTTCTTTTTCTTTCTTTTTTTTTTTAAACAATTAAAATTGTTAGTTTTGAATGGGTGTGTTTCCCCCATCCATTTGTGCTCTTGACGTTCTGAAAATTACGTTAGGTTGTTAAGGCATTTGTGACCAGGCTCGGGGGCTGGGAGGGGTATCGGAGAAGAGCGTGCATCGTTTGGGGTTAAGACAGACTGTCCGCTTCTGTCCTGCATGTCATAGACCCAAGGATAGCTGGGAGTCATGTACCTAACACAGCTCGATGAATTAAAACCCTTTTAGCTCAGATTTTTAAAACTTGGATTCTCCATCCCATTTATTAGGTAATGTTCCCACTGTACTAAGGGAAATAGCGCTGTTCCCTAAAGGTAGAAAATACCAACTCAAATATTGCACAAAACTTTGTTTGGAGGGAGTGTGTGCCTGCCAGAGCCAGCGTTGGTAATACCCTTCACCCCAAACGGTACCCTTTTTGGATGGCTTTTAATGAGACTATTTCTTCCCTAAACATGTAATTTAGTGCTGGAGAATATGTGTGCTTTTGATCACAGGATTTCTAGATTTATAATGTCTTCTTTTCCAAGTTCGAGAAATATGCAGACAGCACAGTAACCTTGCGTCTTATGCTTGAGTTCAATATGTGAGCAGAAGAGGTTATTCTGCGACAGGAAAGAGTGCTTTATTCTAACCTGAAAGAGAAATAAATTAGGTCAGACAAAAGCCTAGTGCTGTCATCAGCTGGAGAAAGAGCCCTCACTCTCCAGTACAGAGGGCCAGCAATTTATCTGATGATTTCGCTACTTCATTTTAATGTTCAAATCGAGTCAGTTGCAAGCATATAGTGGCAGTGAGCTCGCTGGAAAACTCAGAGGAGAGGCACGGTCACTTCACAGCCTTGGGTCGGGCAGGCAGTGGCCTCTGGCATGCAGAAAAAAAATTCATTTGAGAAATCCTCCATCCTTTGCTTTGGAACTTGAGGGAGTTTCACAAGCTGTAACTAAACGCAGACCACAGATACAATAACACGTGAGAAAATAATATGTACATGTATATGTATATATATATATGTGGGGAAGGGAAAAAGATGGGAGTTTGGTTCTTGTCTGTTGGAGGCTCTTTTTTCACCTCCTGCGACTTAAGGAAGGAGCCTCTGGCTGCCTGGTAAGGCCTCCTCACCTTTATCTGAAACTCTCCAAGGACTTTGGCCTCCAGGTTAATGCTAGCATCACATCTGGGGAGGACAAGAGAAAAATAAATGCTCTTCGGGGACTGCACCCTGCATCTCACGCAGTCAAGTTATAGATGCCGGCTGCACATCCTTCTCTGAAGACAGTGTTAGCTGTAGACACACTTGCATATTTTTTTAATGCGGATGGGGCACAGAAGAATACCAGGAATGAATGTCCGTGTTATCCGTCTGCTCTGAGCATGGCTTTGTCACTTTGCGGCTCTATTTACTCGCATGATCTGGCCTGGGGTCCTGTGTGTTCTGTCCTGTCCCTGCTCCCTGATCCCACGAATCTCCTGTCTCATCCCGGGAACCAAACGGCAGGGAGATCTGCTCACGTTTTGCTTCCAGTTTCTCCATCTCTCCCCAAGAAAAGCCGTCCTTTGACTGCCTCCCTGGAGTGGTAGGTTTTCCCGGGATGGGTGTAAAAAGTGCCGAGAGCAGGCTATTTGGAGACACACAAAAGCAGGGGGACACACTTCTTGTGTCTTCTGCATGAGCAAGGGAGGGGAGTGAGCAGAACGGCCTTGTTTTTTTACTGGCAAAAGTGACACTAGATCGAGGTTTGATTAATGGTGCCACATTCACGGGGACTTTCGTCCGGCATTTTGACATATGCAAGTCTTTTGTGTAGTTGCTGAAATTCAAGAAATTTATTCTTTTTTTTTCTTTTTCTGTGACAGCTGATAATTTGCTTGGGTGTTGAATTAGCCAGCCCAAGCTATTTTACTGCAGTGAAATCCCAGACCACACAAAATTAAGTAACTTCAAAGTGGAAAAGAACAACAACAAAAAATCCTCTGTTTTACATAACTTTTTTATGACCCCCTTCCACTGAATTGCTGAAATACAAACACATTTGTGAGATGTTCTAATGGGTTTTCTACCAAACCTACACACAAAAATGACTCCAGAAAGTTGAATGCCAATGTTATTGTGATTAACGTGTGCCTCAGAAGTGGATGCACTGCTGAGAATTAAAAAAAAAAATGGGATCATGTTTAAACGCCTACCTTGGAAAAGAGATGTTGAGAGCAGTTTCTGCCTTGCTGTTTTGCTGTGAGCCTCAGAGAATCTGCGCTCCTCCAGCTAAAGCCTCGAGGCCCAGTGCCTTGGGTGGAAGTCCTGCTTTTCTTCCACACCTTTGAAAAAGCATAACGTTAAATAAAACAGATCTCTTCATTTGGCTACAAAGCATGCTTTTGTATCACATCATCACGAGCCCTGTTGTGGCTCTGAAGATTTAAGGCATTTGCAGTTTTATAGAACCTGCTAAATGTGTGTTTAGAAGGATTTCTATAGTGGTAAATCTTTTTCTTTTCTTTAAAGCAACTATTTTATTTATCAAACATAGGTCACTGTGTTACTTGGTGTTGTGAATATAGCTTTTTATCTGTAACCTTTTAGCAATGGCTGGGATCCGTGAATGCACCTGAATGCTATTTTGCTTATTCATTTTTTTTCCTGACCTTGAACTGGTAGGACCCAGACTCCTGAGCTCAATTTTGGGGGTTCTGGAGAGGTGTATGTGGTGGGGGAGGGGAGGAGGTTGGAGTAAGTCTATAGAGCAAGTTAGGATATTTTTCAGGGAGCTGTTTTAAATCTGCCTAAGTATCCTAAAACCAGGCTGGAGTTTTGTAGGACAATTTGTACATATGCGCGTCCTCCCTACAACATCCTACTTGGCCACCTGTCTACCAACTGGGGCTATGTGAGTGAGTGAGCTTCTTCCTGTACCCCAAACCTCTTCGCGGATCAGGAATCCCCACCTTCCTGGAAGGCAGGCCAGTCCCCAAACTTTCCCCGCCGGCCGAGTCAGCCAGGATCCTGGTCATTTTCTGGGAACGGAAACCCACGTTGGTGATCATGTTTTGCACCAGCTGCCTTCTCTCATCTTCCTCCCAGATGTCAGAAATGGCGACCGAGGCATGTGCTGTGGTTGGCGTGGAGCAGACGGGGCCTCATGGGGTGGTGGCTGCGGTGTGCACCCGCCCCTGCAGGGAGCTAGCCTTTGGAGGGTCTCGCGGAGGTGCAGGGCTGTGTCACCTGGGACAGGCTGGATTCCTCGGACTGTCTCCTGAGAGGGCAGGGTATCCGGGCAGAGACAGTTGATGATGCCAGCTTCAGACCCTGCCTGGTGTGCCCTCCTGGGGTCCCCACCCTCAACCTTGTGTCCTAATGACCCTTCTTGACCCTGCGTGGACATTCCTCCTGCCACATCCTCACTCTCATTGCATTCTCTGCCTGGCACTTCATTATTCCCTGTGGTGGGAGGACTTCATAAAACCTCTTGTCGTGCCTTTAGGCGTCATCTAGTCATAGATTATTTTCTCCACCAAGAATTGATTCCTGCTCCCTCTCATCCACCCTTCTCCATCCCTCCTCCCCACGGTTGTTATTTTCTCTTGGATACGATAAATTAAAAATTGATGGCAGCTCAGAAAGTGTTGTGCTCCGTCGAGTGTGCGTGTTGGTGGCGTGACGGTGTCGCCCGGAGCCTCGGCCCCTCCCCGCATGTTCACAGGGAGGAGAATGAAAAGATCCCTTTGTAGATCATTGGTGAGCACGGGCTTGCTGTGAAGGCTCCGTCTTCGTAGGAAGCAGGTGTGAAGTCTCCAGTCAGATGCAGAGCTCGGGCATCCTGCGTGCTGGATGCCGAACATTTCTTGTAAACACGCGTACACATCATGATGGCGGCTGTGACGTTAGTGGCACACGATTTTAAGAGCCTGGCTCCCCTCCCCCAACACCCTTCCCTTCCCAGCCCCCCATCACTGAAACGATAATTCTGCATATGTTTCTCCTGGACTGAGGCCTGGCCATCACAGACAGAGATTTGGATTTGAATCAGTGCAGGGTAAAGCGGAACACGAGCTCACGGCGACACAGGCAGCAATGCACAGGCCTTGCGCTCTGCGGACAGCAGGCGGAATTCCCCAAAGGGCAGGTGCAGGGGCAGTTGCTAGAGATGGACCAGGCCAGCCAGGGTCCTCGGAGCCCTTCGCTTAGGGGGATCCGTGGCCAGGTAAGGCCTTGCTGAGGGCTCGTTGGCTGCTTGGCTGAGCCAGTGTCAACGATGTCTTTCCATTTCTGTCTTCTGCCCCAGATGCCTTCCCAGCCAAGCTCAGGCATGGGGAAGTTTGTCTTAGGATCAAGTACTTCCCCCTGTACTTAACAACGATGCCCATTATTATTTGTGAAGCCTGATTTCATTGCTTCTAAATGCATTTACCAGCTGGGAGGAGGCCCAGCCTTGTAAATAAAATGTGGTTTTGTTGTAAAAGAAAATCTAACTCGTGTGTGTGTGTGTGTGTGTGTGTGTGTGTGTAAATATATATTTGTCCATGTACTTTAGGATTTAGCATTTCAGACTTCACTCAGCTCTCTGATATCTGACATTTGGAACAAGTTGCCTGCTGCATCCATTCATTTTTCCTCTTAATGAGTCAAACATTTTAGCAATTGCTCTACTTTATTCGGCTCATAATATATATTGAGAGCAGGAATATTTTGCAGGACTGTCTGACACTTGGGGAGCTTTTCATGAAAACAGAAATCATCTCAGAGGAAAACCTCATCTTTGCCTTCTTTTTTTAAGCTCTGAGTTTTCTGGACAAGGCTGCATGTGGGGCTCATTTGTAAGGTCTGGGGATTTGAAAGGCTGTTTTTATTTGTCTTTTCTCTTTCCTGGTGCTTTTTCATCGCTGGGTGGCAGGTCAGACGACTCTGCCTGTCAGAACAGAGGCCTGGTCCTCTGAGGCCAGGAGACTCAGGTATCCTCGGGGCAGAGAAAGGGGGTTCTCGACGCGTTCTCACTTTGCCCTTTTCAGGCCTTGGCCAAGTAGCTCTATCTCCTTTTATTTCTTCCATTATCAATTCAGTTCTAAGAAGGTACACACACACACACACACACACACACACACACACGCCACACACGCACGCAGGCACCCTACACACCCAGCTCAGTATCCGTCTGCCAGCGGAAATGAAACCACAGTCTTTGGGGTGTCTCCAAAGGCCTAGAGCGTGAGCTTTTAGGCCCAGCAAGCTGCCTAGTCCAGTTGCTCTGGCCCAGAAATTTGGGGTTTGGGGTGACTCTGCTGCCTGAATGCTGGCGAAATATGAAACGAAGCAAGCAGGTCAAGGCTCAGAGCTCCACGGCCTGGGGGGCGGGGAGAGGGAACCCCATTCTTTGGAGTTGGGGGAACACCCTGTCATTTTAGGGAGTTTTACTTTCAACGCTGGAAGTGGGAGGGGAAGGAGTTTTTTTTTTTTTTTTTCTTTTTCTGGTGTCTTTTCCTCCCAGACTCCCTTAGAGGCAGTTAGCTGGATGGCTGGTCTGGGAGGTGGAGATCCGAGCTAGGAGTGGAGCCCCTGAGCCCTGGATCATCCTGGGACTGTGTGCAGAACGCCTGGAGGGCCTGGCTCCCCGGCCGGTTGGCTGGGCAGGGCCAGACGCAGAAATCAGAGCTGTGGCTCAGTGCACGGCTTTGGACACCTTCAGACTCAATTACTGGGGCTCGCAGGGCTTGTTGCACGAGGAAAGTGAAAAGGCAGAGACTGCCAAAAAAAGGAAGGAATACCAGATGTTACCAAAAAAAAATGAGAAAAAGGAAAAAAGTCCTGGTACAGAGTGTTGGCAAAGGAGGGCGCAGGGAGAGAGGGATGCTGCGAACAGGCATATGTGACCTTTGCTGATTTTTAGGGTAGTCTGTGTTTCTTTTGAATTAGAAAATGAATTTGGAATTATGTAGCTGAAAACCTACTAGCAGAGAGGAAATACTCCTGCTTGCTGGAACTGCTACCCAGGAGGCCGCACATGGCTGAAAAAGTTAATAAAAAACAACAAAAAAAGTAAATTAAAAAAAAAAAACAATGAACACCTCCTCTCCCTGAGAAAGATGGTCAGGTTTGGCATGTGGATTTGTTAATGTTGTTTGTTTCATCGAATGCTCTGCTGACGCAGGCGTTTGCCAGGCCCGCATGGGGGTGACGCTTGGTACCAGGTACCGCACCTCACCCCTGTTTCTTTTGAATTCTCAATTTCTTTATGTCCTTTTTTGCTTTTCAGCTTATTTCCTTTGTGCCTCTTTTTCTTTTTTCAACAAAACAATATTTTGACATCCTCCTCCCATTTATTAGAGCTCCTTTGCTAAAAATGGCGCACAATACATCCTTATATTTCTAAAGAGCTGTTTTCACAGCCCTCTCCTTTGGCTTCGAAATTATGTATATGTAATTGGTAATTAAAGGTGCGAGCTTTTCAATATAAACAGTATTGCTCAATGTTAGATCATTAAAGGGAAAAGAGGCACCAAATAATTACCTTTTCCATTCTGACAAACCGTTCACAGGAATCCAGTCTTTACTAGAACCACTGTTAAGCGGGAAGGTTGTGATTACATTTTAACCATAGCAAAGCATCTTTTCATAAAATAAATTGGTAAATTAATTATGTGGCATTGTCTTCAAACTCCTTTTTAAGTAAACTCTGATTTCTTTTTAAACTATAATTAATGGTTTCTGGCTTTGTGAAGACTGCTTCTTTACCTTGTAGGTTCTTTTTGTTAGAGATACACAGACAACAGATTTAGGAGTTCCTCAGCTGCGGGGTGTTTTTGTACTGCCACGTTTCTGATGCATTTCTACGTGTAATTCATTGAGGACTGTATCTACTCCCCTGTAACCATAGGCAGGATTTCAAATTGTAATTTGAAAATTACAATTTCCCTTCTTAGCAATACTTACGCCTCTACCCATCCACGTATAGCTCACGCGTGCACAGTACACGTCATATGTCGCATGTTCTGCATTCAGCTTTATGCAAGGACTCTCCTCGGCCCCGAAGAAGCTTGTGTTCAGAAAATATAGAACAGTGATTTGTATGTAGGATGGAAGATGCCACAGAATTTTTTCCTTAAATTATCTGTTCTTTGGCTCTGGCCCGTCAGTAACTTCACTGCCATGGAATGTATTTTCCTCTCTTCCATTCCTTCTCGCCGCTCTGCTGTGGTTTTCACTGCCCCTTCCTAAATACCGTGCAACTTAAACTTTACCTGCCTCCTCGAGTTTCAGACCTTCGGCTGCCCCTTGCTTCCCCGAAGACCCCACCACTCGGGCCTCCTGTACGACAACTGACATTTGCTCTTGAAATACTCCAGCCTGGATTTGCTCAGAGCCCGAGGGGAATATGAAACCTCCCATATTGTCCACTTCCCTCTATTTATGACACTTTCGGCTGCCGATTCTTCCAGTTTTCCCTTGAGGGGGTTGCTGCTTTTTGAGACAATTATTAGCTTCAAAATATTTGGGTTCTATGCTCCCTACCAAAAAAAGGGGGGGAATCTATCCGCTGCTAAAGAAACATAAAAACATACAGCCCATTGAACGTGTGGTTTGCTGTCTGCCAAGGAGTGCTTTTGGAGTCTGAAGAATATTTTTTCTTTTCTTTTTCTGGGAGTGAAAATAAAACCAACAAACAGAAAAGGACAGTGGGGAGTTGATGAGTATTGGGAAATCTGCAGAGAAATGAAGTCTGACCAGGACCAGGGTGCCTGGCAGGAGAGCCCGCTCCCCCTGCAAGCGGCTTTCCGCGTCCCTTCTGCAGCATGGCCTTTTCCTTTGATATTTTTTGGAAGCCGATACTCACTTGTTGCTTTCAGAGATGTGGGCTTCTTTCTCTCGTAAGGCCTGGCCCTCTGACGCCTGTCTGGGTTTCTGTTTTCTAGTTTGGTGTGTGGCCAGGTCTCAGGTGGAGGAGCGTGTGTGGGACTCGCATGCATGGGGGGGTGTGGATGAGGGTGTAAGGGAAGGGAGGGGACACGCAGGGGGCAGGGGCCCTGGCTGCCCATTTGACCACCTGGGGAGTCTAAAAAAATGCTGATGTTTGGTTCTCAGTGTAGTTGGTTGGGGCCGCCGCCTGGGCATTGGGATTTTTCAAAGCCCCTCAGGTGATTCTCAGAGACTGCAAAGTTTGAGACAGGTCTGTACCTGATTCTGTTAGCAGCCAGAGGGGGAGTGTGTGTGTGTGTGTGTGTGTGTGTGTGTGTGTGATGCGCAGGTGCATGCGTGTGTCATGTGTGTGTTCTTATGCTGTGCTGGGGAGAAATTGTCAGAAATACATTAGAGTCCAGTGTCTTGGCACTACGTGTGTGACAACCTCTGGGTGCTGTGACGTTGCTCTCAGAGCCTCAGTGGGCCCGTCTATCCCAACCCTGGGGAGGCCCTGGTGAGCGCCGCATCCAGCAGTGGAGGCACTGCCTGTTGGTGGGGAAGGGTTGGAACGAATGTCGTGTGCTTGTGATCGCCTAAGCCCATCTCTGTCTTCTCTGCCCCTCCCTTTCTCCTTTCTGTCTCCAGCAGAGGCTGACCATGTGGAGGCCGCCATCCTTGAGGAAGACGAGGGCCTGGAGATAGAGGAGCCCAGCGGCCTGGGGCTGATGGTGGGTGGCCCCGACCCTGACCTGCTCACCTGTGGCCAGTGTCAGATGAACTTCCCCCTGGGGGACATCCTGGTTTTTATAGAGCACAAGAGGAAGCAGTGTGGCGGCAGCCTGAGTGCCTGCTATGACAAAGGCCTGGACAAGGGCAGCCCGCCGCCCTCCTCACGCTCCGAGCTCAGGAAAGTGTCCGAGCCGGTGGAGATCGGGATCCAGGTCACCCCCGACGAAGATGACCACCTGCTCTCGCCCACAAAAGGCATCTGCCCCAAGCAGGAGAACATTGCAGGTATGGGACATTGCGCTCGCCTGGTGGCTGCTGAAGCCACCTCCTGGGTCCCACGCCCTCTGTCTGAGAGCTCTGGTCCTGGGGGAAGGCCTGGGGGCTTCCAGGATGGCCTCTGGGCTACCAGCTGGGGCTCACCCTTTCTGAGGGCCTACCATCCAGGTGACCCTCAGGAGGAGACAGGCCAGGGGCTCAAGGAGGCCTGAACGGCTGATGATTGCTTTGCTTTTGTCGAGGGGACTCTGTTTTGGGGCCTAATCCAGAGGTGGCCAGGAGCACAGAATGGAAATTTGGAAGTCTGGTTAGCCCTCTCTTTGCTACTGATGTTAGCTTTGTCCCTGGTTTTGAAACCAGACAGTCTTGGGCTGGAATCTGTTCTTCACAACTTGGATGTGTCAGTCTCCCCATCCGTGAAATGGAGCTAAGGAAAACCTCTATCTTGTTAAGGTTGTTGTGAGGATTAATGAGACGTTGCGTGTGGCGGCAGCTGGTAGGCATTATGAATGGGAGAGCTCATCTCCCCCTCTCCTCTCTCTCTGGACTCACTTTCCCATCTGCAAAAAGAGGGGTTAGGCACTGTGATCCCAGAGGCCTCTTCGGACTTGCCTGACCCTATGGGTAGGTCTGGGGAAGGGCTGTGGGAACTCGTTGGAGCCCTTGGGAGGTTGGACTGTCCTTTGGTTGCTCACTCAGCAGCCACGGGACGGCCGGTTTTCCCACCTCGAGAGCAGCCGTGGGCCCGTCTTCCCCCAGGCGTGGGCCTGCACCCTCCACCGGGGCCTGCTCCCCACAGGGAGTTTGCAGTGAGTCTGTCCCTCCTAGCCACGGCCACACATGCTGGGGCCTCCTCCAGGAGCCTCTGCTGTCTGTGCAAACCGGGGTGTTTGCTTCTGGTTTATCCTTCTGAGCCCAGCAGGCCCAGGGGAGAAAGGAAGGCCTGGCCGGCCTGGGTTCCTCAAGAGCAGCAGCCTGTCCTGGAGCAGAGCAGGCATCAGAGTTCATGCAACAGAGGGTTTGAATCTTGCTGGTTGACTTTGGGCTAGCCGCTTCTTGGGTCTGAGCCTCAGTTTCCCCGTCTGTCAACAGGGAGTGATAATGCCAGAAAGCCTGGTGTTAGGATTAATGAGCAGGGGCTCCACGAGTGCTTTGCCCGTGGGACTCCCCTCTCTGGCTCTGCGGCGTGCAGGGAGGTGGCCGGCTGGGAAAACGTGTGGACCGAGCCCCGCCCTGTGTGTCCGTCATGGAAGCTGGCGAGGGCCCTGAAGGGACTGAGCTTTGGATGCTTCTAGGAGGGTGAGACAGGGACCCCCATCCACCAGGAGGCAGTCAGGCTGATGCTACAAGCCTGTCCCCGCCACGTGGCAGCTCTGCGACTTTGGGCCTCACTTTGCTCACCTGTGTGAGGGGATTAGCGAGACTTCTCTCCTGTGGGAGACCGGTGGTGCAGAATCCCGCAGGCACCTGCTGGACACTGGGAGACCCCAGGGAGCCACCTTGCCTTCTGGAGGGTGTCCTAGCATGAAGTCCCTCATACTCCCTCCACGATACAAAGCACACTGAGAAAAATACCTGCCACGTGCAGGCCACGGGTGTGTAAACGCTGGCTTCTCAGGGCGCTGCGCAGATGAGGGGGCACTTCTTTCGCTGGGCCAACCTTTAGGCAAGGGCGGTGCTGGGTCCCTTTTGTCTGTGTCGTCGACACTCGAGGGGTAATTTCACCCGTGGGATGGACACCTAGCATTCGTGCACACAGACCTTTCAGGGGTGGCCCCGCTGGGGAGACTCAGGCCCCCATCTATGTTTCAAGGGAAAGACTTGCTGCTTTTGCCAGAAACATCCCAATCCTCATCTCGCATCGAAGGTACTGCCCAATGAGAGGCTACAGATCATTGCGGTGGCTTCGTCTAAGAAAGTGTCTGGATACGATTTCGTAGAAGGCAAAGTTAATCTCCGAGGCAGCTTTGCCCTCATCCTGCCGCCTCCCCCCACCCCCGTTTTTTTCGGGTTGTAATACTGCAGCAGCCTACAGTATTTTTATTTTATGTGTGACGAAAGATATTCTTGGCCTTTCTGTTCAGCAATAGGACAAATGGATTGCTTCATTCTAGAAGAAATATGTAAAATAATCCCTTAGAAGTCTAAAGAGATATGTTTGTTCAAAGCATTTAAAATGTTATTTTAATCAAAGGCACAAAACAGTCTACATGCTGTGTCAGCTGAAGACGACCATTCCATTTTAACAACACATCATGCGCTTTCCTTTTAGCTCCCATTTTTCCTATTTCCCTGCCTACTTGGGTACCAACTTTTCTCTCTTTTTTTTATTTAATAAAAAAGGAAAGATTAAAGAGTAAAACTTCAGTGGCTCAAATGTATAAAGTAATTTAATATGGTGGGAGCATTAATTATTTTAGCTTAATTGAATTCTGAGGACTGCAGTAGTTGCATTTTTGTAGACAAGCCCTGTTTATTATTTCTCTGTGTAGATTAACAGTAAAGGAAACACAGATAACTTTCAGTTATTTATTGTAAAATAAATGTGTCAATTCATGTGTAAAGCAAGCTGCTCAAAGATAATTGAGTCTTTATATTTTAAGAGGGGAACTAGGAATCACGGTGCTTCTCCGCCCGGGCTTCCGGAAACCCATACAGCTGCTGCCCACGCCCCTGGCCCCGCTGGCCTCTTGGGCTCCTGCCTCTCGGCGCTGGCTCCGAGGGATCCCCTGGCCCTTCCACACCCCGGCTCCCGCTCCTCATTCTTGGGAGTCTGCCTCTGGCTTTGGCTGCCCAGGCTTGGTGGAGTCCAAGGTGTGGGGCCGTGAGGATCCCGCCTTTTCTGAAGCCAGCAGTCTTCCCATGCCCAGACAGGTCCCAGCCCTTCCTTGCTACCAGGTGCTTCAAGAGGTGGGTGCTCCAGGATGGACCCAAAGGGATTCCTTTGACCCTTAAGGGACTCCCCAGGGTGAGAACTGTGTTGAAATTCTGTCAGTCATTGCAGCAGAGTGTAGACCCTGTATCAGCCCTTTCCTTGGGACAGCGTACCGGATGGAGATGGGTATCAAAGGAGTTGCTATTACTTTTTTTTTTTTTTTATTAATTGGTAGAGAAATAGGAAGGTAGAGGGAGGTTTCTGAAGCTTTGTCTTCTGGAGGGCATTCATTCATCCATTCATTCATTTGGTACCTGAGCACCTACGGCCAACCCCCACCTGCGGGCCTGGGCATTGCCTCCTGGCTCCCAGGTGGAGAGCTCCCAGGGGAGGGAGAGGATGTCCAGAGTGGGCACATGGCCAGGGTGCGAGCTGGTGGTGGCCCTGCCTTTGACCCATGCGGTCTGGGTCTGGGTCCCTGCTCCCTGCGTGTCTGCTGTGGACAGAGAGAGGAGGTCCTTGGCGGCTTGATTCAAGGCCTATCTGGGGATGGGGGTGGCGTTGGTCCAAGGTAGGGTCTTTGGCCTGGCCGCCTCTGGTATACATCCGTCTGTACATTTCTTTACGTTTCTTAGGATCCCTGACTAAGGCAGCCTCCTTGCCTCTGCGGGGGGCTCTGATGGAACACGGGATCCATCCATCTGGGGGAGCTGAGTGGCGTCCAGGGTTTGCAAAGACACCTGTCGCTGCTGGGCCGTTACCCGGGAGGGGCGTTTTGCGGCGGGGGTGGGGAGTGGGAGTGTTTGGGTTTGAGGGCCACATGCTGCTCTGTGGGAAAGAACACTGCCCACGGCCGAGCCCCACCCTGCACCCTGCCAGCCTCGGCCGTTTCCTTGTCTGCTCACGTCCCTAATGGTAACTGTGACATTTATGACGTGTGCCTGATGCGCAGTAGGGGCAGGTGTGCTGTGATTACAGCTTTTCCTGGCCCTTTGCTCTCCCTACCTCTGTCCTGTGTTCAGATGTTAAAAGAGCTAGCATTGGCCTCCTTGGACTTGGGCTCCCTGTTAGCCTTGGGGAAGAGCCTCCATGGGGTTCCACCATCAGAAACAATGTCAGAAGCAGAAAGACTCTTGTTGGTGTCCATTCTGCCTTTTGTTTCATTGCTGTCACATGGGGACAGCTCTCTGCTGGCGGGTTCACCCTGGGGAGCTGGCTGGGGATTTTAGGGGTTGAATCCCAGCGCCCTGACTTGCGCTGGCCACCCAGCAAGTCACTTCACTTTTCTGGGCCTCAGTTTCCTCGTGTGCACCTACTTTTCAGCATTATGCTGGAGGTTAAATGAGATGAGGGGTGGAAGCCTAGCATAGGTTGGGCCCGTGGTAGAGGACCGAGAAGTGGACGCTTCTGGAAAGCCAAGCTCAGGAAAGCGGGGACCTGCTTGGCAGCATGCAGGGTGCTTGCTTTTCTCTGTCAAAACCGTGAACACTCACCTGGGGTAGCTCTCTTGGTGATTTCCTCCACGTTCCTCTGCGACATTCCCATTTGATAGCCACGGAAGGGGAGGCGCGGATCACAAGGAATTCGGTTTGCACGTTACCACCCCTTCCATAACCGAATGAAGCCCTAACGGGAGGAATTAGCCATCAGCTGTCACTCACAGGCTTGTCTCCCCCGACCCCCAATCCCGAATGTCAGCTTTGTGGAGAAGTGCTGGAGACAGGCAGTGGGTGACAGGAGGTGGCAGGCAGCCCATGCTGCAGTGTCCCTGCCACTTTATAGGTCTTCATCTGGAACCCGGGAAGGGCCGGGGATGCACCTGGGGCGTTCCTGTAGCAGGTGGGGTGCAGACGGGTTGGTCTGGGGTCCCAGTGCCCCATTGCTAAGCAAAATGTGTTGGAGAAAAGGGCTTCTCATGAGCCGCAGGATGTACACGCTACTCTGAGAATGTTCGCTTCAGACTTTTAAAAATAAATAAAATAAACGTGAAAAAAAATATTAGCTTGGCCAGTGGGAGAAACTAAATAACTTGCTTGTGCTGGAAACTGGAGATAAACCCCACTTGCAGGTTGTCTTAAAAAACTTGCATTTGATCTATTTAGAGTTGTTATTTTCCCTTCACATTAAGATTAGTTAAATCCATGTGTGTTGTGGCATGGATTATCTTTTTTTATTATTAAATCGTGACAGCTAATTATTAGCTCTGTCTGCACCAAGAAATAGTGCAGTGTTCTGTCTGGGGGACACGGCCCTGAGCTCAGGCTAGGGGGCTGGGTGTTGATAGGGCTGACCAGGGCAGAGCTTGGGCTGGGCTGGCTGGCGGTGGGGAAGAGGGTCTCTATCTGGTACCCCTCACTGTGCTAGGTGCTTTTCCTGGGTTATCTCCCTTAATTCTTCAAACTCGAAATGGATATTTCTATTTCTAACCCCACTTTGAGTTGGGGCTCCGAGAGATTAAGGGACTTACCCAAGGTCACACAGCATAGCAGAGTTAGACTTGGGTCTGCGTGACTTCCTTGGATAGCAAGGTGTATGGGAGCCCTTAGGGAGAGGTATTCTAGCTCTGTCAGCCTGGCTGGTGGATCCCTTGTTGGCAGGCATTACCTCTGACCCCATCCAAGGTGGTCTTTGAAGTCCATCCCAGAGATGACCCTGTGGATACCGCTAGGACTCCTCAGGCCCCCGGAGACCTTGGCCCACAGTTGGTGGCATCTGCATATACTTTACTTCCTGGTGAAGGTTTTAGAGAGGTGGGTGGCAGAAAAGAAAGCAATAGAATGTGAATTCAGATGTGCCTGGGCTAGAATTTTGTTTTTTCCCCCATATACACAAATTATTTGTTTTATTTGGTATTCACTGTTACACAGTTCTTTTTCCATTAGTACAAATTATTTGTTTTATCTTGAGAAATTTTGGTTTTGCTAGTGACTTGTTGTATGACCGTCAACCAGTTGTTCACCTGTCCAAGTCTCGGTTTGCTGTGATACAGAGTTAATCTTCCTTGTCTTTTGGGTGTGTTGTAAGGTTTGATTTAGACAATGTATACGTATAATAGGGCCCTGTGGGTTGTGAGCTGGTATTAATAGAGATCCACTGGTGGGATACAAAGGAAGGTTCTGGACTCCTAGTCTAAGCTGCGAGGATCTCGTTGCCAGCACTGTCATTCTCACCTGGTTGGCGACTTGTCTGAGCTTACACAGCAAGTTACTGGCAGAGCGGAGTCCAGATCCCAGTTATTTTGGGTCAGGACGGGCCACACCAGGCTGCCCAGGCCTGTGGCTTGAGGGAGGGCATTTCACCTTGGGCGGCACCAGTTTGCTCAGAAGCTTGAGGGTGAGCAAGGCCTGTCCTGCTGGCCTGCTGGGGGGCGTAGACCCAAGCTACCATGTAAATTGTGCAAACCAGAGCAGCGTGTCAGTGGCTACAACATGTGATGTCAGCACTGAGTTCTGCTTGAAAGTTTTATTGGATGAAGAAAAAAAAGACAGAAATACTGGTCAACTAAAAGGGTAATTTTTCCTCTGTTTTAGGTTTGAGACCGTACTGATTTGTAGGAGTGGTTACATGCTTCTAGCAGCAATGCAGGAGAGGGGAGGACTGTAAGGGAAGACAGGAAGACAAAGACGACTGGGCTCCCAAGAGGAGGATACAACCAGCATTCAGCCTCAGTTATTATTATTATTAGGCTTTTTATTTGACAGTAAATAGTTAGCAGTTGCCTTAAGTTTTTTATTAGGCATTTTTTTGTTGTTGCTGCTAATTTTCATCCTGGACTAACGTATAACAACCAGCTCTAGAATCTGTTAGGAGTGGGCTCTCTGTCGGTCATCTGTATATATAAGGCAGACTGGCTGTCACCCCTGAAGTCATCTTTTCACTGAGGAAACAAAGAGATCGACTTTTTCATAATTTGATGTTTAATTTAACACATACTTATTAGATCTTACTATGTGCCAGTCACTATTCTAAGGACTTTGCAAATATTATCTGATTTAATCCTACCTACAACCTTATGAGGTAGGTGCTAATATCAGTCTCACTCTACAGAACAGGAAGCTGAAGCCCAGAGACATTAAGTTATTTGCCCAAGGTCACACAGCGGTGAGTAGGGTCCCAGGGTGTCAGCTCCGGCAGTCGTGTGCTTCACTGTGGTCATATTTCCTCTTACGTTCCCATGTACTGTCTCCGTCCTACGAAGACGGTAAATCAGATGTTACTTTCGTTTTATAGATGAGGCGGCTGACTCATAGAGAAGTCAAGCACCTTACACAGCCACCCAGCGAGTCGGTGGCTCACGTGTGCCTAGATACCAGGCTCCAGGGAGCCAGTGGGCCCTCACTGGGTCATTTCCTGGGAGCCTGGGCCCCGAGGGATCCAGCAGTTCTGTAACCGTGGCTGGTGCAGGCCCCTTCTTGCTTCTGGCCAGGCAATGAGTGATGTCCACTGAGATGGCAAATCTCCGTGATGGGACGTGGGGTCTTGAGTGCGGGGAAACGGTCAGGACAGTGGGACCTGCGTCCTGCACATGCCTGTGGGCGGCGTGGCGACTGTGCGTCTTGGGAGGAGCTGACCCCCACCCAGTCAGGAGTAGAGTAACAGGCAGAGGGGCTAATGGGTCCAGGTGGGGAGGGGTGGGCTCAGTGGACTCTGGGCATCCTTCTCCTGCGGCTGACATGCTGGGTGACCTTGAGCAGACCCTCCCCCTCTCTGGGCCTGAGCTGAAATGTGAGAAGGAGCCACCAGTGGTTTCCAACAGCTGCAGGACCCAGGCAGGGGGGCTGGGGAGACTTCAGCTTCCCACCTAAATTCCCTTCCCCCCCAGAAGCCTTCGGCTTTGCTCGTTTTTTACATCTTGGGCTTAGAAGTAAGTTTTCTCTGAAGAAATTGATGGTGAAAATGAAAACTATTAGACTGAAAGATCAACAGTCTTTCTGCTCCCAGCTGTAAAGATTCTGGGAGAATGTGGTGCCCAGGCCCTGTCCTTAGTGTAGCTGTGGGGTTTGGTGTTTGTTTTTTTGTGATGAGGGTTCCCCGAATTGTATAAACCTCAGGCCCAGAGACTGCTACGGGGTGACCAGTGACCTAGGGGTGCGCGGAGTGGGGCCTCCGGAGGGCAGGGTGCGATCAGGACTTGCAGGCACGAGCTGGACCAGGGCAGAGGAGGCCGCACTGGAGGAGGAAGGCGTCACAGGCTTCATTTTATTTTGTTCTTAAGTGGTTTCCTTGGTGCCCTCTTGCTGGTCTGCTGGTTTTGATCTGGAGGGGCGGCCTGGGTGGCTCAGAGAGGAGGAGTCTGTGCTGAGGATGGGAGGAGTGTGGGGGAGGAGGGCTGGCAAGGGGAGAGAGGTGGGACCCATGGATGAACCACATGTCTATGAAAGCGTCAGCCTGCTGCTGCTCAGACAGCATAGAAACTGGGATCCCAGGCTCCTGGGGGTGGGAAAAGAGCCACCAAATGGCTCTTTGCTGGAGGTGAAAAGTCAGACTCCCTGCTCCTGGTGTGGAGAGGAGAAGACAGCTATCTATTCAGATGCACTGGCCAAGAGCAGGGCAAAGCCCCAGCTCAAGACAGCCTGCTCCTTCTCTAAGCCAAGGTGATGGTTATTTGATCAGGGCTGTATCCTCCCCCCACCCCACGCCAGGGCTGAGTGCCAGGAGGACAGCTTCCATGGCCTTCAGGTTGCAGGTGTGGACCCAGTCTCAAAGATGCAGGCATACAGGTGCGTGGGTCAGTGTCTACCTAAGACGAATCCAAACTCAGAGCCCTGCAGGCTGGCAGTCCCAGTGCCTGGGGTGCCTCAAGTGACAGAGCACAAATGAGGACATCTGTCCAATTGGGCAGTGTCCAGAAAACCCAAATCCACTTCCTGATGACTTCAGATGCCAAAGGTGTTCTTCAAAGTAGCGGAGAAAGTGGCTTTGTTTCAAAGTCTTTTTCAGGGCAGAGCACACTTTCTGGAAAGTGTAGCTTCCCAACCAGGAGTTTCTGGGGTTCTCCTTTGGGGCTGGGGCCAAAGATTGCATGTCCTGAGCTCAGAGAGACAGCAACTGTCTGGATTCTTCTCCTTCGTTAAGGAGAAAATAGGACAAAGTTTTGATGACTCCTTTCCACCTCCAGTACCCCGCTAGAAACGCCTCGGTTTGGTAGACCCCGCAAAACTAAGTTCTTCTGGGGCCAGAGCGGGTTCCTTTCCCCTCCCACAGCGAGTTCAAAGCCAGCCAATTAAGAAACCTAAACAGTGTGGTCTTCTCTCTGCATCATTGGCTTGTAAAACTTTCCCTGCAAACTAGGCGGCTTTATTCTCTGGGAAAAAGAAGTATGTAATTTTCATGACCTGGCCTTTGCTTTGGGGAGAAGGGGAATGAGAGAAAGAAGTCATTTCCAGAAACAGACGGATCCTGAGGCAGCAAAACAAGGTCTACCCTGGGCGTCAGGGCAGCGTTGACCGGAGCACGGCGGTCTGGAATGCCGCAAACGCGCGCTGTGGGGAGGCGGGGCGCCGGACTGCGAGGCTGCCGAGCCCTCTGGGCCTGGGTCCTTGTCTGGGGGTGGACATCACAATCTTCCCAACTCTGAGACCGACCGAACCTCTTCTCCCACTCCCATGAAACCAGGCACCACCTGCCTCCCCACTACTGCAATTTCCCGTGAGCACTGACGATTGCAACTTGCAAGACTCGCCCCCTCCTCCGATTTCCAGCAACTCTTCCTCCCACCGGGTCCCCTCCCCTCCCCCCCGACGGCGCCCACCCTTAGCAAAGCGTATCCACCCCCGGCCACCAGCGAGGGGGGCCTGGACCCAGCTTCTCCAGCCCTGCCGGCCGGGGGCTTCGGACCCCGCCCTCTGGGGGCTCAGAGGTAGCAGTCCATTAACCCCCCTTCTATGCCAAGTTCAAGCACACAAAGGCCTTCTCTGAGGCCGGGGGTGCCGAGCTCCGCGGGAGCGGCCCGCACCTCCCGGACCCCGCACCCAGTACGGCGCGGCCACTCTGGCGACTTCGAATTGCGACTGGGGCCTCCCGGTGCGGGCGGTGTCCCTCTCCCGGGCAGCCCTGTTTCCGTCGGGGGCCTCCGGGGCTTCCTGGGCTCCGCCCGGCCGCTGGCCCCGCCGACTAGCCCAGGGCCTCTCCAGCCTGCTCCCGGGGCGCGCGGCTTTGCGCCTGTCGCCCACCTCCTTCCTGCTCTCCCGGACCCGGGCCCGGCGCGCATGTAGATTGTGCCTTCGTGGGGCGGGAGTGCAGAGGGGGGCTCCAGGCCCATGCATAATTCGGGGGCTTAATGGGCCAGCTGCCCGAGCGGGGCGGCGAGGGGCGGGCGGAGGCGCAGCTGACCCTGCCCGCGTCTGGCCTCGCCGGGAAGGCGCGCTCCTTTCTTCCTCCTCGACACTCCCCTCCCCCTCTCGGCCCAGGTCCGAGGAAGAGCGGGCAGTCGGCTAGTCGAAGGGCTAGCTATGAGGAGATTCCCTCCGTGCATCCTTGCAACTTTAGCCTTGGAGGGCGGGGGGCGTGCACTGAATAGGAGCCGCCTCCGGACCTGGCTCCCGGAGGAGCTGGGATGCAGGTTTCCTCTGCACTCCGCAGCCTTTAAGTCTTTCTTTCCCGGCCCCTTCCTCCGGCCCCTCGGCGGCCCCCTGTCGTCCCCAGCCCAGCAGCAGCCGGGCAAGCATGTCCCTGGCCCAGGGCCAGCCCCTTCCCAGGCTGCCGGCGGAGATGGATGGAGGCGGAGACCCAAGGTCAAGGGCGGGGAGCCCGCCGGCCCGGGCCCTTTTGTGCTCACCGGGCCGCCCCTCCTCCACCAGTCGCCTCCTGCCGGGGCCCCTGGGCGCGCTCCCGGGCGGGTGACCTTCCACGGCATGGGGAATTTCATTTCAGGACCCCCGAAAACTACTGCCAATGCACCCTTCCTCGAAAGCGCTGCGCGCGAGGGGCAGATCTCGCCGGGGTGGCATTTGTCCCAGGTCCTGGGGCCTCCTGGGGTGCCGCCTCTGCCCGCCGCCATTGCTCTGAGGAGGGGGCGTCCTCATCCGCGCACCTTGGCGGGACAGAGCCGGGCGGCGCTCCGGGTCCAGGTGAGGCCCGGGCGGAAGGAGCCTCAGAGACTGACCTTGTACGTTTGTGTGGTCCTCCAGGGTCAGAGGTCTCATCCCAAAGTGGTTTCTTGCCCCTTGGAGGGGACCTTTTTAACCCCCTAGGGGAAGGAGAGGGAGCCTGTGCTTCCAGAGGGAAATCCCGGGGCTGGGGTCTTAAAACACTCGAGGGCAAAGGTGCTTTCCCAATTGTGTGGGAATGAAACCCTCCGCTAGAGTGGGACACAAAGCCTCGTGGAATTACAGGGCATTAATGGCAGTCCTCCCTCCAGCCCAGACTTCTCTTACGGTGACTCCTCCCAAAGAGCATTTGTATGTAAATAGTTCCCTTGCTCGGAGTCCCTACTTTTACTTGTTAAAAATTGGCTTCCAATTGTTTATAGCACTCTAACAAGCCCTTAAAGACCCAAAAAGGCAGTGCTTTAACACCCAATGTGTCTACCACAAAGCTCTTAAAGAAAATGTTCAGACATTTTCCCAAAGCTGTTGCTCTGGGAATAAAAATGTATGCTGTTTGCCTATAGAAGATTAAAAGTTTACCTTCACGTGACAGCTTTTCCAGCCTAAAATTGGAACCACATCTCTATTTTCCATTATTCAGAAATAAGTCTGAACCAAACAGAATAGATTTACTGTAACAAGAGTCAAGGTAGTTTAAAAAATATGTATCTACGTATGTATTTATGATTTGGGTCAGAAACAGTATGTTGCACTTCCTGCGCTCTCAAGGCTAAGATATTATGTAAACAGTACCTTTGTAGCATTTTGAGTTAGAGTCAATCTTAAAATCTCAGATTTAGCTAACTCAAACTTTGAGCAGCTAGCTTTTCTGGTGGAAGAATCTGAAGGTTATTTGTCAATTTATTTTTTGAAAGGTAACTTTTCTGTATTCTGTATCCCAAGAATTCAACACCTGGAAACTCATAGCTCCTGCCAGTCCTGGACAGAAAGGTTTTCGTATCTGCCTGAACTTGCTCCTTGATTTCTCAGCCGTCCGTTTATAGCAGTTCTGACAAGATGGAATCTGTCTTTGAATATCTGTAAATACTGGCACAGATCACAGTCCCGCACTCATAATGGCCCAAAATGAACAGGCAGATTCTCGGGTTTGATTAATATTTATGTTGTCGGATTCCTTTACAGAAAGATGAAACGCTAATTATGTGTGTGTGTGTTTGAGGGGCCCCATCCTAGGTCTCTGCAGTTCATTTAGAGAGATGTACATTGTAGGATTTTTGGAGACAAGGTGTGTGTGTATGGGGTAATTGTTTATGTTTTGCTTGGGAGAGGGGTAACCGGGTAACCTGTGGCTGGCTGACATTGGCTAGAACATTGAGGAGGAGGCTGACTTTTCATCTCTGTTTTCTTTATTTTGACGGGCTCAACAGTGATAAGAATTACATGTGATTTCTCCCTCTTGGTTTGGGTTAAGGCTTGGGCAGAGCGGTGGAAGACTCTTGTCCACAATCTTCCTGGAGGAGAGCGAAGCCCCCAGGGTGCTCTCTTTTCTTTGGAGGGGACGCACAAAGGTGTGTCGGAGTGGCAGGGTGGGCTGCCTGGTGGTGGTGTTCTGAGCCCTGGGAGGTGTCTGCAGGTCACTTGCCTCTCTTTGTTCTGGAGCAATGTGCAAACACCAGTGGAATTGGTACCCAAAGGGATCCTGGAGAAGCCTCCTCTTGAGGTGCTGTTAAACATCTTCACTTTCATTGCTTTGAGAAGCCTAGATTTTCTTATAGGATTTCTGCAAATGTGGCTTCCCAGAGGGGTACCTGAGTCCTGGTTAGAGGTTCAGTAAATATTTGTTGTTGGTGGAGTGTGGGACGAGTGTCGGACGATCTCACTGTCATAGCACCGTAAGGGAGAGAGCTTGGCCTACAGGGTTGCAGTCTCAAATGCATTTCCTTCCTAAACAGCCCAGGGCAAGCCAGTTCATCAGTTAGTTTCTTCATCTCTAAAATGGGCATAGCCAGTTGTTTACTTTCCTGTCTCTGAGCCAGTCGGGGTGAAGCAATTGCTGATTCTGAAGACATCATAAAAGTGGAGAACTGTTATTGTTCAGTGTGTGGAGGGCAGGGTGACTAATTTGCAAAGGGGAAGGGAATCAAATAGCTGCTTGTAGACGGTGTCATTTGTAATGCAAGGAGGAAGAATTAGGGGCTTTGGGGGCAGGTTTATGGGGAGGACTTGGGTTTTCAATTAAGTAACCTAATACCAGTAGGAAACATCTCCCTGCCGCATTCATTTTAGAAGACCCCTTATTATTGCTGGAAACTGTCACGTGGCTCTGAATCCTAACAGCAAGTGGTGTTGCTGTTGCCCTTGACCTGAATACCCCAGAAAAGATATTTTTCCTAATATTTGGTTTCTGATCCCAGAAGGAGAGAAGCCGGACAGGGAGAATGTGGACTCGGATTGGGGAGGAATCCATACAGCAGGCACTCCTTAAGTGCACGGTCTTGCTAGGTGCAGGCGAGGAAGGAACTCAGTGTAGACTGGTGAGGAAATTCTCATTTTCCTTTTGCCTCTCAAAGCTGACAAAAATTGGCATTTATCCCCACAGAGTACACAGCTGGCTGCTGTGAAATGGTACCTTCACTAGGGAATCCAGAGGCCTCAAGTGTCCTGTTGGGGTCCATTTTACTTTTTTGTTGTTGCTTTCCTTTCGAAGAGACTTGGTTTCTTTTTTTCCAGCAAATGCTGGATGACTTGAATTAGGTTTTTAATAAGAATAACCTC
The DNA here is from genome assembly GCA_963575035.1 of Avahi laniger. Taxonomy (NCBI): domain Eukaryota; kingdom Metazoa; phylum Chordata; class Mammalia; order Primates; family Indriidae; genus Avahi; species Avahi laniger. The sequence goes on along the minus strand of CAUYSK010013885.1, from coordinate 6,714 downwards.
TGGCGGGGCCCAAAACCTCTGGGTTTCCCTTGCTGGTTAGGAAATATAGATGCTTTCTTTAATACATACTTGGTTTGTTCACTCCGGCAGTGACAGGAGTGGAGTTTTAGCAGGGTAGTGGGTGAGTGTGACCCTTTTCCTTCCCGGGGTGGGGGAGTGCTTGGATGGAGCCTTTGCTCCCTGACATCGGGGCTGGGGTGGGGGACGGCAGATACCCCGAGTATGTGTTGGTGCGGGCTTGGAGCCAGAAGCTGTCTGGTGCTGCTTAATTGAATGCAGATCTAAGTAAATTCCACATGGGCATGCAAGGATGGGCAAGAAAGGCAGTGATATTTCGCCTTCTCTCCCCCATGTCTGGACGGGAGCTCGTGACCTCCAAACCTGACGGGCTTCTCTGCCTGTCCCTGCACCCAGCCCACATGGCTTGCAAGGAAAGGTGGGGAAGCGGGGGACGAGATCATGCTATGCCCGTGTAAATATTGTTTGTATGAACTGGGTCTTCTATCTTTTGTTAGTGGCAGCTCATTAATTAATCGGCAGATTAGTGCTGTCTTCTTTTGACACATGCATGTATTTTGGGGTAGAATATTCTCGTTCTCTGAAAACTCTGAACCAAGACGTTCAGGAAGTCTCCGTGCGACGTGCTGCCCGCCTCTTCTCTCTCTCCCCATGTCCTCCCTGCCCCCCCTTTCCTGTCCCCTCCTACCCACCCTTTCCTTAAACCCAAGTGGGCTTGTAGTTGAGTGGAGAACAGACACGTTACACAGCTAAATAAATCATGTTTACGCTTGGCGTTCTTGGTAGTGAAAAATCTGTTGGCTGTTTTTACTTCCTTATTTCTCAGCATTTGCTTCCTACCTGTTTTTGAGCACATGCCCAGAAATAGTAGTTTTGTCAAATGAGGGGATAATGCCAGCCAGCCTTTCTCGCTGCCAAGGAAGCTGCTGGATTTTGCAAAACAGAGTGACGTTTTTTTAGTGACACTGATGTTTTTTTCAAAGAAATTAGGATGTAGAATAAGGGTATTAAAATGCACTTAGGGAAGGGGAAAAAAAATCTATCCAGTCACCCCTACAGCACAGGGGCATGTAGCAAGCAGGTTTAGAGAAGAAAGGTCGATTTTTTTTCTTTCCTTTTTTTTTTTTTTTTTTTTGTTGTTTGCACTTGGCGGCTCCAAGGGCGGGAGGCGGCTGTCAGAGGCGGAGAGGCTGTTCTGGGCCCTAGAGCTGAGTCAGGTTCCCTTCGATTCAGCCCTAAGACTTAATTTTCTCTGCCATTTTGGTGATGTCGTGCAAAGATTTTTTTTTTTTTTCTTTTTCTTTTTCCTTTTTGGTTTTGTGCCTCTTTAGTTTCTGAGGGCTCCTGATCAGTGCTAGCTTTCTTCCTCTGAGGTTGCAGTTAGATTCTGGCCCCATCTGGGTTTGGAGCTTGTTGGGAACCCAGCTACACTATCATTGTTTCTGTATAAGAACAGCCACAGAGGCCTCTCCGCCCTGGTGGTGTTATCCGTGATGCTGTTTTTGGGATATCTGAAAAGTCATTTTCATGATAGGATGCTGGGCAGAGAACTTCCTGGGTAATTACAACCAAACAGTCTGTAGATTAAAAAAAAAATTTTTTTTTAACAGTTTCTAAAACAAGTGCATGCAAATAAATGCTGGGCACTCCTGTATGGAGGGAGGCTTGTCTTTATCACGGCAGTCTTTGCCGGGTTTCTGCAGTGAATTTTGTCTGAGGTCCAGCACATCAGCTCTGTTTCAAAGACAGCCAAGGAAAAAAAAATTACAACAAAATCAAAGTCAGCGTGCTATGATTTCCTCCAGTTTCTAATGGGAATACTCTGCAATAGAAACGATATTTCCATTGAGAACCACGCTGCTGGTTCTTTAATTACATTAAATAGCGGTATAAACCTCAGCTGAACGTACACCTCTGTTACAGCGGCGTCTCGAGCGTGGCTAGATGAATCGTAAGGAGCAGCGTTTCTAGTGTTAATGTGCTAACAATCTTTATTAAATTAATCCTGCGAAGTGTTAATTCTTACAAATTTTGTTGTGCACACACTGCACGTTACTGCTGGTATGTTCGGAGATGAAAATGGATTTCGCGTCAGAAAATAAGTAAGAAGGTGGCTGGTGAGACTGCTCCCTTAGAAGAAAATTTGTGATTTTTGCTGTCAGCTGTTACCTGTGTTGAAAAGAAGGCTTACAATATGTGTATTAAATGCCATCTACATACGGAAAACTCAGTTAAAGGAACTACTTTGTGGAAAGTAATTACAGGTCTGTTCAATTTTTTAGTCAGTGACATTTCAGACTTGGCTTACAAACGTAAAGAGGCCATAGAAAGATTTTATTCTTACGTGATGCAAAGCATTGAGCCTCAGCATTCTATATGTCCATTAGAAAACGGTAAAAAGAAATGAAAGGCATAAAAAAAGATTTAATCATCAGCAATATCCAGGGGAGAGCTGGATTCTTTATTGCAATAGTGGAGATCAGTTGCCTATAACTCTAGTAAATGCAACTAAAACCAAAATATGCATCTAAACTATAGCAGGGTCTCCTTTTTCGCAATTTGATTTTTCTCTTTTCTTTTCTTTTGTTTTCTTTTGTTTTCTTTTCTTTTCTTTTCTTTTCTTTTGTTTCTTTTCACCTTCCACTAACCAGGTTTATTTCTGTTCCATCTAAAACAAGAAACCCTGCTGGCCCTGTGGTTACGTGTTCCCTTATTGCCCAGGTAGAATTTTATGGTCTGATCTTAAAAAGGTCGATGATGCTGACATTCCTCAAATTACAACTCCATCTGCACCTGAAATTTCAGTCCCCTTTCCGGCCTGCTTTGGGCTCGAGTCATCGCAGTGACCTCCTTGCTGGGCACTCCACTTTCTTTATGTTCTTTTTACTGGCTGTGCTGTTTATTTTCGTTCTTAATTCTCCGGGATTCTCACAGTTCAGACTTCCTCTATTTGTTCCAATGCGCTGTCTGCGCATGGTGGCTGAGCAAAAGCCAGTGTTGGAGTTTGTGGGACCTTCCAACCACAGCAACTTCCTGAATTCACCAGTCTTTAAACATGCTTTATAGAGGACCAGATTTTTAACAAGCGTCAGGATCCAGCGTTTCCAGGTGATTCCTCAGAGGTCAGGCACAGTGGATGCTGGAGGGGAAGAAAAAGATGTCTTTCATTTAAAACTCACTGTAGGCACCGATCTGAAGATGTGTTTCCTGGCTTATTTCCCTCCTGGGACATGTGACTTCTGTCTTGACTGTGGGTTTTTTTCCCCACCGGCTCTAAATTAATGGAGACATGGGAATGTACCGATACTTGGCCAAGTTTGTCATTGGAGCCTGGCCCCAAGTTCTATTGAGGAAAGGGCTGCGAGGTCCTGAGCCCAAGTCCCAATTCTTTGTGCTTGCAATCCAAATGATTTATCCTGCTCTTTACTTCAGTTTGTAGACCACACTTTTTATCCAGATTACATGTAGTGTATTGTTTGTGGCTCCGAATGCAACCAAATACAACATTGCTGAAGGGTCTTGGGTGGGTCGTGCTGGGAAGCAGAAGGTGTTGAAGGTCCAAGGAGCCACCCTGCTTCTTCTCATCAAAAGGCCCAAATCAGAGAAAAAGGGGAATTCCTCGGCTAGGTACTGGCTGTTTTTGGTTAGTGAGATTTGGAGAATCTGTCAGCTGCAGTTTGTCCTTGGCCTCTGTAGACTCAGGATGCACGCAGACATTTTAACATGTGCACGTTGCTGATATATGTGTTTGTGTGTGTGTACATGCATATATGTATATGTTTATATAATTTCTCTTATGTATAATAGATGTGAACCTGCACATTTTTCTAACTAGTGAGACACATGGCCTAACCTTCTGTTGTCCCCAGGCCTGCTGTCTACAGGACTTTGGGCCCCAGTTTGGTGGACTCTGCCTGCTGAGGTCACCCCAGAGGAGTCATACTTGTTGTTCTGTGTGTGTCTTGAAGCCGTGATGCATAGGCCTCAGCGTCCCAGCTGGAGGACAAGTGGTTGTGGTTTATTTGCATTCCAGCAGTTCACAGAGCTCCAGGGTTTTCCCCAAGAGACTAGCAAAAGAAGAGTGCAAGCTGCATGTTTCTCCCTGCAGATGCCGCTTAGGGGTTGGAATGGTCAGCCCTAACCAGTTGGTCAGCTCCCTGTGCCTTACCCTCAGTAGTTCACGGAGGATGGTTTAGGGACACCTTGGCTCCCCAGCAACTCCGACTCTCTCACTGGGGACCTTTTGGAAGGGCTGTTGGAGGTGCTGGAATTTGTGACATAATCTCACCTATCCTTGGCTCTGGGGGCAGAAAAGGTATCCACCGCCCTGGAGTGTTTCAGCTGCTTGCATCTTGAGGAAATTGGGGTTGGAAACAGGTGCTTTTGGATCTGGTGAAAGGGTGTGCCCCAGTGCGCCTGCTTCTAATCGCAAGACGCAGCTGCTGGGGAGAAAAACAGGTTTTGGTAGTGTTGGGGAGCACGATAGCTCCTTCACCTCGCCTCTCCCTTTTCTGGGATGCATTAAATGGGCAGCGTGTCGGGGATTGAAAATAGTTTAAGTGGTGATTCACCGTGACAGATTTCAGGAGTGCTCTAGGAGGGAGGAGTGGAGGAAGGCAGCCAGCTCTGGGCGCTCTTGGAAATGTGCTGCTCACCTCCTTTCGGTGGCCAGCCTTCTGTCTGGGTGCAGGGAGATGCCTTGCTGTCCACACACCGGGCTTTGGGTGGCGAGTGGGGGTCTCTGGGTGGTCATTTGGGGAAGTGGTGGCAGAGATACAGCAGGCAGCCGTGTAAAGGCCAGACGTGGATTTGAGCTGTGTTTTCATGTCTCCCATGTAATGACCCTGCAGGAACTCTTTAAATACAGCTGTGCAAACCCTGGTGAGACCTCATTTTCCCCTTTTCGCTGCTTTTCTGTCAAAGGACACTTCCACATTCACCCCCGAACCAAAACCCGTTGCAGCAAGAGACCCGTGATGCCCACTGGGCGCTCAGACAGAGCAGTAGCCCCTGATGGAGAAGGACAATCTGGAAGAGTGGGCAGTGGGACTTGGGGAGCCCTGGCTCCCTGCATGACGTTTCTAGGTCCCCCGAACTCACACCCTGTGGTCCTGTCTTGGGCACTGCCTTGGACTTGCAGGTTTTCATGGCAGCTTCAGGGGTTCACATAAATGCTTGGATTTCCCTTTCTGCTTTGTTGTGTTATTATTATATACTTTTTTTACAATGAAATGAGAAATAAGTTCCAGTCATTGCTGGTTCCCAGACCTTGGTGATTAAAAACTGAAAGAAGGAAGGAAGGAAGGAAGGAAGGGAAAGAAAGAAAATGATACCTGTGGAGCAAAGGAATTTATTTTTTGAGTAGCCCTCTCAGAACGGTGTGTTCTGAAATTGAGCAACAAAGAATGCTGCTTAGAATCCTTCTCTATTCCTGCTGTCTCACCCACTTCCCCCTTCAATCCACTCCCTCGCCACCCCCCAAAAAAAGGGAGAGAAAAAGACAAATTGATGGGAAGTCCAGTCCTTTCGGGTGAGTACCCAGTGCCTGTCTCATTTAAGGTAGCACTCCACTTCTTTCAAATAGGAAATTGCCAAAATGGATGTCATCGGTTGCTAATTAGATGTATTTTAACTGCAGGATCATTTTACCAGCTAATACTGTTATTATGTGCTTCAATGTGAACCCATGGTGGAGCTGTTAAAATGTGAGCTCGAGGTCTTAGCAGATGCAGCTAATGGAGCCTGCGGGATCAGTGGAGGCACTTTCCTCAGTGGCAGCTGGTCCCTTGGTGTTTTTGGCCTTGGAGATCCCCAGACCAGGACCTGTGCTGAAGGTGTGAGTCCTTTCAGCCTCTCAAGACCAGCCCCTGGTTTTCCTGATTACCACCTTTTTCATGTGTTTAGAGCAGGACCTGAATCCCTAGGAGGCCCGAGCTCTCCAGGTTGTGGGCACCAGCGTCACACCCCCTCCCCTCTGGACCTCCACGGTCCCCCAGTCTTTGGTCCTCTGGACCAGCCCAGAAGCAACAAATGTCCCAGAACTGGCAGACCTGAATCTCAAGCATTGGGTTTTCAAGTCTGAGCGGGCTTTCCCCTCCATCTCTCCTCTCTAGCAAACCGGAAAAAGAATCCTAATTTCCCGTTGGGGTGGGAGGAGTTGGGCTAGGATCAGGATAATGATTCTTTAAATGTGAGCCATGCATTTGACTTCATGGCATTTCTCCCCCCCCCCCGCCCCCTTATTTCGTAGCATTTTTTTTTTTTTAATCATCCTGGAGACAAAGTAGCTGGCAAAATATTTAAGTGATCAGAAAGAAATGTTTTTATTTGCCGGCGTTCGAACTGGGTTATCTGCCTATCTTGTTTATGAAATTTGGGGCTGCCTTTCCTGCACAGTGTGTTCGCCTCTCAAATCTTTCCCGGCTCCCATTTCCATATTTCTGCGTGCTTGTTCTTTGTTAATCACTTGGCAAGCGCTTATTTGAATATTAAAAATTTCTTTAATCATCAAAGGCAGGAGCACAGCCTCATGAATATTCATATTTTCCCCCTCCTCAGACTGGATTCTAGTTCATTACCCTGCAGTAAAAGCCAAACAGCCATCAATCGCCCTCATTACAGGCTCTGGCGTTTTGATTGGCTGCCTGCTGCCCAGAGCTTTTTTTTTTTTTTTTTTTTTTTAATTTTTTTCTCTTC